>JAODTR010012155.1:0-27477 GCA_025399935.1 Amblyopsis rosae | reverse complement strand
ATGCTATGCACAGGCGCTAGATCAGACCCAGACGTACACACTGTATTCTGGGCTTATGTTTGTAGCCGTGATATGCTATGCACAGGCGCTAGATCAGACCCAGACGTACACACTGTATTCTGGGCTTATGTTTGTAGCCGTGATATGCTGTGTACAGGCGCTAGATCTGGCCCAGACGTACACACTGTATTCGTCTTCCCGGCCGGCTCCTGGACATGTGTGGTTTCTTGCGCACTGGACTGTGCTGCTGGCACTGTTAACGGGAGTGTCTTTTCCAGCACGTTGTGACTGGTGTCTGTAATGGCTGTTGGTGTGTGCGGTGGCTTCGCTGCCTGCTTGATGCCAATGCTGGGATTCAAGACAGTAGGTTGCTCACTGCTCTGGGGTGTAGCTGTTAAGCCAGGGTAAGCCTGCTGTCTGCCAGGGGTGGCGGTCGGGACTGGGTACCCAATGGGCGCAGCTCTCGATGGGCCGCCTCCTTCAGATGCGCCTTCAGAACCATGTTGGGAGGATTTGCTAGGAGAGGCGCTCACTGAGGCAATCAGAAGAATACAATAGTGATGTGAGCGTTCTATTCAAACTATGTGAAGCAGAATTCCAGTGTGTCTTTAAAACCCACCTTCTTCTCATCTCAAGACAGGTAGAGTATGTAATGTGTCACTGTCAGTTTGAAATGAACATATTTAGGTAATATGTACATTTATTTTCTTTATTTGTGACAGTAATTCAACTGTACATGCCCGGTGCATGCAGCTGCATTTTTAATGTTTATGTTGGTCAGAGCGTTTGACTACTAAAGGTGGTGTGATCCAGTTCCACAGCCTTTTTTACATTTTAATTTCTGCTCTTAAACAAAAGCTTTGGCAATGCAATATATTATATAAATGAATTACCACTTGTCGTCTTCTCGGGGGTCTTTTTGCCTTTTGTAAAAGGACAAGGGAGGACTTTAGCTGGAGTGTAAGTATTGAGAGGAGCTTTCTTCACAGCTGTTAAACAGACACCACATACATTTTTCACAACGTGTAAATAAAAGAAATAAACTAAATCAAATTAAATCTTGATGCGTGTATGGACACACACCTGATGTGGAGGAGATGTCCAGCATGGAATCGTGAGATGTGGCGATGGAAGCCAGGAAGTCGTCCACCTGCTTCAGGGAGAGCGAGTTGTGTAGCGTCTCCAAAGGGCATATGGAGGGAACCATGGAGTACAGCTCGAAGCCTAGGCAGAGACAGCGCCACAGTGAGTGTATGCAGTACACTCACTAACCCTCTCAGCGGAGAGAGGGTTTTCTTTACTATCAGTCATTGGTAACTTCAGTAAGTAAATAAACAATTAAATAACAATAGTGAATCTTCCTAAATTTAAAAATGACTACAGCTACAGCAAGTCCCAATGCCAGAATGAGGTGAATAATGTGGAATGGAGGCAGATGAAGCACAGAAAAATAAAAGAAATACTGAAGTGCTCCTGCTTCTGAACACACTCATTCCTGAGAGCAGTAATGAGTGTTAAAATATCTAACAGTCAGTTTGTCTGAGAGACTGATGATACAAAGCAAAATGTGTGTCAAGGAAAAGTGACAAAGGATCAAACGTTTGGATTATCATGGAGGTGACAAAATGTAATTCTCTTCAAAAATGATTGGCACCAGCACGGCCACTAAATCTAATGTCAACAAACATACGTGTGAAATGTACACCTGTTCTTAGTTACAGGTTAGTGCAGATTTACTAAAAACATGGTGGTCAGCCATTTAATATTCACACTGAAAAGGAAACCCCTTCATGGTTCTAACACAGATATTCTTGATTTATATTCAAATATGAATTTGTGGTGCACTGAATTGTACAAAACCCTAGTTTTAAAAAGGACAGGTCCACGATGATTATTGCTAAAGCAACAATATATATAATACGTTTGGATTTGTTTAACATAATAAGACAAAGCTTTGCTTTCAAAACTTTTGTTAGCAACAATGAAATATTTTCCACATGTTGAAATGCAAGTTAGTATGTTTAACGCTGATTGAATTGTGACCCAAAGCTATTCCTCATATTGTTATAACTTATGTTCACCATCACTAGTCTGTACTTACTATATATATATATATATGTTATATGTAATTTGCAGTAAATAAATGTATAGGTTATCAATGTAAGCGTTACACACAAACACTGATTCATAGGGTGGAATAAAGGATTGAGAGAGCACTTAATGCTGGAGAGGCCACAAAGGAAGCTGATCATACTTTAAACCACATACTGTACAAACAGGGTAGAAATGGGTAAAGTAAGCAGGATACACTTACCACAGAACACTGACCCATTTAGACAAGCAGGTCAAAACAAACAAATCAAAAGATCGCAATTTTTAAAGTGTCAGTTACAATCTATGAATATATAAAAAAAGAATAAATAAACATAATTTTAGAAAGCACCGAACAGTGTTTTATTTAACAACTGTATGAAGAACATTCTGTATATCCTGCAGCACATTTTAACATTATGTATATCCTGCAGCACATTTTAACATTGTGTATATACTGCAGCACATTTTAGCATTATGTATATCCTGCAGCACATTTTACTTAACATTATGTATATCCTGCAGCGCATTTTAACATTATGTATATATACTGCAGCACATTTAACTTATTATGTATATACTGCAACACATTTTAACATTATGTATATCCTGCAGCACATTTAACTTAACATTATGTATATACTGCAGTACATTTAACTTATTATGTATATATGGCAGCACATTTGAACAAGCTGTATATACGGCAGCACATTTAACTTAACATTATGTATATACTGAAGCACATTTGTATATCCTGCAGCACATTTTAACATTATGTATATCCTGCAGCACATTTTAACATGATGTATATACTGCAGCACATTTTAACATTGACACCCAAACCACATCTGTGTAGTTACCTCAAGTCAGGTAGCTACCACTGCTTTAGAATAATAGAATATGTACCCAGCAGTACTCAGATTAGGTTTACAGTATATCATAAACTAAGAAAAGCACACCCCTGATACTCAGCAAATGTAATAAATTCAATCCCAGCAAACTACTACACTAATATCATCATAATAATACATCATCATAATAATAATAATAATATACAGTTTATTGTCTGTTAGCAGTAACTTATTCCCTTCTGAAACAGGTTACAAATATTAGTCTGCTACTGTAAACTGCTTACCATAGCAGAATACAGCCGAATATCTAATGCTGGGGAAGTGGCCAGTCACCTATTCTACTCAACAGCGTCTACAAAGGCATGGGTGGGAGAGAGGGAGTTGTCTTTAGGTGTGTTGCATGAGCATTCACATTCCATGTGTTTGGAGGAGAGGAGAGAGAGGGAGGGGGTAAAACTCTCTTGAACACAATCAAAATGGATGAGGAAAGGGTGCATTTTAAATCAGCGAAAACAAAACGTACCATTGGTCGGGTGTCGCGCAAATGAGATAGAAAACCGTTTAACACCAGAACCACGCGTGGTCTCTGAGAAAGAGAAAAACAGGCACCTGAAATGTACAAAAGCTAGCAGATACCATGTAGAAAACACAAATACTAAAAATAATAATACACATAGATATTAGATGGCATGCAGGGTGTTAGAATGCAAGAGGGGGAAAGGGCAGCGTGTGCTTTAGTGGTGGGATTCATGTTACGGTACCCTCAGCCATAGAACAGTGGGTGAAAAACTGCCAAACTTTGTTGAGCTCTGCTGTTTGTAACAAGCACTATGGGCAACCTGTTTTGTAAGCAGCATGTACCTCTATTGGGTTTGGAATAATCATACCATCAACAACCTAACCAGCCTCTATGTAAATCCAGCTACTATCTAAAGTAATTGGTATTTGATTACGATGATATTAATCTAATCAATTAAATGATATGGGGGTGGGGGGCCGACATTTCAAACAAACTTCCAGCTATTAAAAAAGGTCCTGCAGCCACATTTAAACATTGTAGAAAGAACTTGCTAACTGATAAAGTGTTTGTTCAGTCAGAAGTGTAAAGCTTCTAACATAGAAAAAAAACAATGAACACATCTACATCTTACATGTAACGTTTACAATACCACAATTAACCTTTTTAGCTAGGCCACACATTTTGTTGTGATTGCAACACAACATGTTAAAAGTTCCTCATTCCTCATATACACTGAATAACTACAACAATTGAAATATACTTTCCACCTACAGTATTTATTTATTTAATCATATCTAACAGAATCAAATCAAACCTGTTTTGTACAATAAACATGCTCTTTATACTGTCTAGAGCAGGGGTGCCCAATCCTGGTCCTGGAGAGCTACTGCCCTGCCCTGCTCCAACACCTGATTCATATGAATGGAACATTATAAGGCTTCTGCAGAGATTGATATTAACAACTCATTCATGTAAATCAGATGTGTTGCATCAGGGGGACTACAACATGCAGGACCAGGGTTGGTGACCACTGGTCTAGAGTATACCCTGTAGTATTAAAATGTGTTATTTATTATTTATTAGAGTGTTTATACTATACTTTTACATTTCTTATTTTGTTTTCTATGTTGCATAGGGTTAATCATTTATATAATGTATTACTGGCATCTTCAGGTTGGCCCCAAATGGCATGTCACTGTTCTCTGACTGACTGACTATCTAGATGTGGTTTTACAGACTACAATACAATTTTATGGGATACATTTTTGATTTTATATAATTATCTCTCCAAATAAGGTATTTTTCAACAGTGACATAATGGCAGGTGACACATTATCAACCTTTAAGGATTTGAAAATCTATTAAAAGAAATTATAAAATATAGGACATTGTGATAATATTTGGGGTTTTGAATCCTTAGCCAGTTACATTTTTATTATTATTATGCAAACTGTTACACTACCGCTGTTTAAATAAGTTGTAATCTTGAGGTCTGTTTGAAAAATGTGAATACTCTGTTATAAATTAAGTCCATCAAATTTGGATTTGCATTAAATTAAACTTGATTGATTTTTAGTTTATGTATATAAAACAAAAAATTCAATATCAGAAAAAAAGAGGATGAGTTTGTGTTAAAATTAAAATGAGTGGAAAAATGTAAGAACTCTTGCAGTTTCAAATAAACATAGATGGAGGCAATGTTTCCTTCAGGGTGCCAAGACAGAAACTGTACATACTTCCAGGAAGGGAATTTATGATTTAGCTGAACAATATAAAAGGTGACAATTATATTTCATATCAAAATACAGAAATGTCAAGGTTCCCTGACAAAAATAGAAATGGCAGCTCATCTTTTTCATCTAAAAGATGCGTGCGTGTTTGCACATACCATCTAAGAAGCCAGAAGTTGTCAGCTTTTTGCGGTGCGCGCGAGCATAATCTTGTAGGTTTGGTGCGCTTGAGGAGCCCCCGAGCACCATGGCGCTAAACAGACCAGCGCAATGAGATCCTGATGAAAGTTGGAGAAAATACATACAGCAACCTTGTGGGCCACATCCACACCACTGAAATGCATGCACCATGCATCATTCCTACCAGATCATTGCCACAAAAGACTGTGCAGTCTCACAAGAGCCGTCACAGATTGACTGTACACAGACGCAAGGCAAAGACTGTATGTCCGGTTGTAATAAGGTCTAATTGAAAGTCTAATTAATATACAATACATATAACCTCATTCGGTTCAATTTTGTGTAGTTTTACTACATATGAGATAAGTAGTCTATATTAAACTAACTAATCAAGACCAAATAAAACCTTATTGAACTATGGCTTTATGCATAAAGAACAGTACAACTGTCTGTCTACTAAAGAAGACCAAAACAGAAGATGAATGGCCAGAGGTACGATAGCCTTGATCTAGAGGACAAACCCATTGATTTGTCTGAGAATTGTGGCTCTCTCAAGGACACAGTAAGACAGAACACACTCCAGAGGACCAGCATCTCCCACGGGACTGGTATTATATTATTACTGTACACATACTGCGTATCATAATACACATGACAGAAGAGTCTACTCTCATAGAGTGAGCTGTGTCGAACATAGTTGGCAGAAAGAGAGTCGTTTTAATGGAATCAGGACGTTTACCTCCCAAGACATTACCAACATGTGTGAGAGATTGAGTCACCACCTTATTAGTTGTGTCAAAAATCCATCTTCATGGTATGCCTGGATTAAATCCAATTAGTTGAATTACTCGCTCCAGCAAATTTCATATCAAGTTATTTAGTAATTATTCCTTCAATGTCATACAGATTAGAGAGCAGTTTAAGCAAAGTCATATTATTAGGTGTTCAGGCACAATCATTACCAAGCAAAGATGTGAATAGCACAATCGATTCTTTAAAAATAAATAAAAGCAATGTTACATTTCTAACTGCAAGCTGCAGGGCTTCATTTCTAGAATATACATGCAGTTTTCACTTCATTAAGCACAGGCAGCTTCAAATGCCTAAAAGTCTCACTGCACAATGTCACAATTACAGCTTACAGGTAATTTTGCTGTAGTAAAAAAAAAAAACAAGCGTACCCATTCCAGTGGTCAGCTTGAGGTCAGAGTGAAGTCTCGCAGGTCTTTGTGTGTGAGTGTTGTTTTCTGAAAGAACCTGGAGTATGAGGGAAGAGCACAAGAACTGCATTATCCATATTTTACAGTATTCCACAATAGGTTGATGTCTGCAACTTTAGGTCTGGAAAATTCCTTAACTTGGGAAACATGTTAATCAAGCACCATGTGAAAAATGTTAGTGCATACAGAAAAATATTTAAAAACAAATAATGAAGATGAAAATCCAAACCATGCATCAACCCTGGGACCAGATGGAGGACCTTTTCAATGAGATATTGGCAGGAAAGTGTGCCACCATTGTTAAAACAAACAAAACCCAGAAACAAAACAATTATTTATAATAATTATTATTATAAAATTGTTAATGTTACAATGGCGTGCAGACAAAAACACAAAAAATATATATTGGAGAAATACAAAGTCCGTCAGACTTTTTAAGAGTTTTAAAAGGGTATTTGAGGGCTATGAGAGGTGATGTCAAATGGCTCAAGCACAACACGGAGGGCAAAAAAAAAAAAAACACTGTGTCCACTCTCATGCCTGTCGAAGCTTACCTGGACGGCCAAGGAAACCCCTTGGCCCTGACTGTCAAGCCTGGCTTCAGTGAATGCTGTGTAACCCAAGGGGTTCTACATAAGAAACCCCAATTATAGTGAAGTTAACTTGTGACACATTATTAACACATGGCCTGTACAGTATGGCGTCAAAACGTGCGCATGGCTTATATTAAAAGGTTCTCTGATGGGACTTAAATATTCTCAACGCGCTCTCAGCGGATCACCTCACCTCCAATCAGCCTGCTGACTAACCTATACCTGACCTAGCTCGCTTATACTTTATGTCCTCAGCTTCATGGTACATACACACTCATAATGTTCAGTTGTTGCACTTCAAGCAGTTGTCAATTAAATTCAAAACGCCGCCAGACCTGAAGTCAAAGCACTGAGATTGATGCAGTGTCTATTTTGTGCTTTCTCCGAAGATATTATACAGTCTCATGGAAATAACCACAACTACACATTTCTATGAACACACAATATGGATAAAACATGTATGGTTGCATCCTTGTGGAAGGATGGAACCAATTCAATTCAGAATGGAACAGCCAAACCATGAAGAGCTCATTGCTGTGCTCTTTATGCCTTGGAATGCAAACATGTTGTTGAATAGTTAAATATTATGCATATATCAAATGAAATGTCCATGCTGTCAAAGTAAATGTTGGTCTAATAACACCGACATTTACTAAAAAGGTTTTGTTTTTAATATGTACTCTAGCCTCAGTATACAGAGGCCTTGTTTTAAAAAAGTTTTTACATTTCCATTTTCTAACCTTTGTAATTTTCACAAAATTGTGGCCCATGTTGGGAAAAAGCATTTGTGTTTTCTCAGTTTCCCACAAACCTAGTAGGACGTAAACCATCCTAGCCTCCCACAAAGCCTGTGCATTACAAACAAACACCATCTTAACAATACAACTCATCTGACTGAAGTACGCAAGACCGCTGCATCTTTCAGAGGCCATGCATCTGTGGCCATTTAGTACCACCACCATGATACATGCAACTAATACAATCACTACAGCACTGCAGAAGTTTCATCAAACAACAAGTATAGTCTATACAGCAATAGCTAGACTATACAGATGTAAAAATGACAGCTTACAATTTACAAGACAGTACAGAGTACAGATACAGAGTACAGAAACGGAAGCACAAAAGGTACTCCAGCATCACGTATGTATCCTTGCATCATTATGTCTCATTGGGGAACTGGCCTGGCTACAATAAATTAATTTCCAAAATACATTCAAGAGCAAGCGGCTCAGCTCAGCATACATACATACATACAGTAAACACCTGCTATGGATATATTCTGCCCATTTCTCCAGGGGAATTATTTTATGTCGGTATATTTGTGTTGCTTGTCAAAAGTAAAGATTTACACATGGACATACAAAGAATTGTCCTGATAAATCTCACATTGCTGCACATCTGCGATTGAAAGGAAACCACATGAAGCAAAGCTGTTTTCTTCACACAGGCTGTCAAAAACGCAGCAACTGAACACAGATCAAAATTAGAGCTCGCTTCACTCCTGTTTTAGCTGACAGATTCTGATGTATAAACATCCAAGCACCTTTAAATCAGTTGTGCGTATTACAGAAATGCACAATAGCTCTGCTCGTCGACAGAATCACTCAAGTACACCGCGGTGAGCCTCCTCAAAACACGGCTTTTGAATAGTCCTTTCTCCTGTTTAAAAGCTCTAGGTTTCCCCAGAACAGAAGGGTTCTTTGACAATATATGATAAATGCAGCAGTGATAATGCTGTGACCCTATGTTAATTAACATGGTGACCTTCGCTAGCAATGACTCTGTATCCCACAACGAAATGTACAAAAACAAGTTGAATCGCACTAGAGTGTGATGATTTAAAATAATTATTCTGTGTCAACTAAATATGGTCAAAAAACCTTAAGTGACCTTTAATGTACAGTATACTGGCTTTGAAGGCTATTCTGCTAATCCTACATCAATGTTATTGTAATTTTCACCTATCAAGTGGTGTTAAACATTTAAGTGAACAAGTAGACTTTATTTTTTAAGGCAGTCAGCTAGTACAAATACAATGGTTTACCCAAGAAAAAAGCCAGAATGCTGGGAAAAATTAAGTCCTAGGGGAATACAGGACAGACCCACTCAAATGACCCTCCACACAGATCCACACAGCAGTCATGCCTTTACTGTGGGCCGGATATACTGATTACAAAATAAATACAAACCAAATGACAAAAACTAGCAGGTCACGAAGGACATCTAATGGTTGTGCTTCAGCAGACGAATATAAAGACACATTTACGTGTTAATAAGCTACAAGCTACCATTTGAAGTAAGTTTGATGATGTTTGATGAGTTATGTGGGCACATTTGTAGTAGTTCATAAGTGTGTGAACAAAAATAAAAAAACAACTTAGCTGTAATAAAAAACATTTAATGAAGGAAATGAACGCTTAAATAAATAAACCAACAGGCTACAATGTCTTGACGGTAAACTGAACCACGTGCGGCAACCTGCATGAACCTTAATACATGGTGACAAATACGACATTAAATATGTAACAAAGAAAATAAACAAATATATAGCATACACTACAGTATGTATATGCATAAATATAGGCAAAAACGTCAACTGTCTCTTTACATTCATCTGCTGATTAGGTGTCCTTGGGACTGCTCCACTGCTCAGAAGAACAGTGTTTGTTCTTTTTTTTGGGTGTGTAATTGTAATTAATTAAAAGGGTGTAAAAACCTGTTGCCATGAGCCAAAAATACTGGATGTGAAAGCCAGTGATTTGGGGGAGACAGGGGAGGAAGTTATTTGGTCCCCTGATCTGCGTCTTCGACGCCCAGACCCAACAGCGCACGTATAATGAAGCCAGGTACCAATAGAGTCAGGACTAGAAACACTCAGTGGGCTCTCTTCCTGGAAGTGAAAGAGGGGGCAAAAACAGCACAGTCATGCAACGTTACATGTACAACATCAGCTCTGTGGAGCACCTATGTATCTAGCTGTGTGAACGAGTGTGCAAACCCTTTGGAATTACTGGAACACCTACACATACGAGTAAAGTGACACTAAAACACGGCCGAATATTTGTCCCATGCATTATAGGTGAGGTCAATCCAGTATGATGAACAACCTTACAGTAACAATGGTCATTTAAAGAGTTCAGCCCCGGACACACTGCAAGTGACTTGAAGCGTTGAAGACACGAGAGACAATGGAACATCAATGAGAGTCAGCAACTTGAAGGGACGATTACCGAGTTAATCTAATCTCAACATCAGGCAACGCGACTGAGGTTGACTACCAATGGGATAGCTTGCAGCGTGTCCAGAGCTATACAGTCTAGACAAGTAACAGCATGTGAATGTGTTGGACAGTATTAGCCCATTAGATTCAGGTCAAGTTAACGTGATATTTAGAGAGTAGAGAAGCATTGTCTATCTGTGCATGATAAAATAACTTACTGCTAATTGAAATAGCCTTGAGTGAGCAGATTCCACACATTAGAAAACATATTCACAATTTAATAACCATGCAATCTTGTCAATAAACATAAATACAGTTTAGGTAAAAATAGGTTTAGTTACAAGTTAAGCACCACAGCAGGAATTCTACATAATAAGACAACACCTTCAAACTAGCAAGCTGCAACACTGTTTTCAGTACACATTCAGGGATGTATGGGTGGACAGATGCCTTCTACAGCTAGATTGTATAAAGCACGGCATCCACAATGAATAGGATTGAACTGCACACAGTTCAACTTGATCAATACAGCGTATTCAAGCTACACAACTAGCAGCTCTCATATGTGCTGCCTGCATCAGTGTACAGTATGATTTTTTTAGTTTTGTGTATAATGCAGAAAGCCTACCTTCAAATGCATCATGTACTGTACATTTATACCATATGATTATGTATAAAGAACACATAAATAAAACATCTTCACGATAGCTGTGATCGTTCAACGATTTTCAATTGATCAGTCCTCCACAAATGAATGGGCAGGTATCAGTGTTTACATTCAAACAAAAACCTTAGCCATGTTTACATGCACACGCATAAATTCACAATTGGACGCAGGTCATATCATAATCTGAATAAATTATATATTGATTTAAAAAAGTGCAATTTAATTAATATAGATATACAGGCATACAGACAGGAATACTGTCTGAATATTACGTTTCAGGATATAATCTCTTTTGGAATAAATAACCGAGCAAAACTTGGAATATAGGTGTGCATGTACACGCAGCAACTAGTTTATTTGTTGCAGGAATTCAGCAATTTCAAAGGGTTCACAGCATTCTTCTCACAACTTTGTGTACATGATCATGATCAATCTCAAAAGTGACACCATCAGCCTCACCATGGTAATGGGCTAGAGTTTGGTATAAAGCTAATGTGGCCACTTGGGCCAGAGGAAGGCATGAACGCTCTAGTTGCAGATTAAAGTAAAAGTGTTTGCTAAGAAACATTAAGAAGCGACATAGACCAATTACATTCTAAACCAAGTCTACAAAAATCTGGTTATATTAATAATTTAAAATAATTAAGCAGGTTTCAATTATATAGGCCAATATTGTGTGTGTGTTTGGCAGGTGTTGGTATGTCTACATAGCTCTAGAATTGCATGACACGTACAGGACCACGTTTTCAAATCGAAATCTCGCTTAATTTCATTGCTTTAACATGAGAACGTGAGAGATAATAAATACTGGCTCGGGAAATACTTAAGGCACCAAAGGTTAATAGAGAAAGTACATCTTTATCTGCTTGAGTGCAACAAACGTGTGGTTATGCAAACACTTCTATAGGTATACATTTAATATGAGGCCATATGCGACTAAAACACAGTATAACCCAAACACAATCTAGACGAAGGACCAACTGAGATAAATGTGGCCAGATAGTTGACTGGTAGGAACTTGTATTTGTTCCAGAAGGTTTTAACACAATACTAAATACCACGATGTGGACGCTGATAAACACTGGCTAGGTGAAGGAGCTACAGTGTCCTTCATGTAATGGAACACATTGAAACATTGGCTTCCTTCCTCTTAGCATTATGTTTCTATAATTACATGTATGCAAGTATGTTTAATATGATAGTTATAACTTAATATGTGGCTTTATTACCATGTAAATATATAATTATCATGTATATGTTAATATGAATGTGATTCCCCATAATATTGGTGTTAGCCATGTCATATGCTGATTAACATTCTGTATTAGATACAAACAGAATTGCAATTTACCTACTAATTATTGCGTATTATGTGGCTAATAAAACAGTAGAAACATTACATATTCTGAATAAACCCATTCGATAATGGAATAGTGACAATGCCTTGATGTCAGCAGAGTGACAACATATCCACCAATCTGCTACTACAATACAAATCCAATCCTTTTTCATGTACGTGTATCCATGCATACTGCAGGAGCACCGAATGAATCCACATGGAAGAAAGGCGTTAAAAGGACCACTTACTTCCACAGAGCCGATCTTTTTAGAGCGGGGCAGAGGAGACTTCCTGTGGATGTAGATGGGGTCCGACACCAGCGGCCGGAAGTTCACCAGGGCGCGATCCGGCTCGTCGCGCTTAGCCGCGCCGGACTCCTCATCGCTGTCGTTCTGTGACTTCTTCTTGGGGCCCTCGTTCTGGAAGGCAACACGGTCACGTATCTCCAAAGTAAAAAGACGCAGCATGCCACACTTTGGCCAAAAGAGAACCTCCGTTACCTCGCGGGACGCTGGCCTGTAGCCGAACCCAGCAGGCAGGTTCTTGTCCTCCTCACAACCTTTCGCCCCTGGGCTGAAATGAAGCTCCACGTGGAAGCGCTCCTCAGACGTGGGGTCCTACGGTCAGACGGTGTGCCGGTTACTCATTGTGCTCAACGGCGTGAATACACAGAGGTGCTGGTGACGCACTACCTTGTTGGGGTCCTCGTAGAGCATGATAACAATCTGCGTCATGTAGTTCAGCTCACTGACTACTTTGAGGTAGTCCATTGCCCTTCTCCACTGGTCGTCTTTGGTCTCCTGTGGGATTCAACGTTACAGTGGAGAGACTGACACAATCCTTAGGGGTGTACTCACTTTTGTTGCCAGCGGTTTAGACATTAACGTCTGTGTGTTGTTGAGTTGTTAATTTGCACTGTTAAACAAGCTGTACACACTACTTTAATTGTAGCAAAGTGTCATTTCTGCAGTGTTGTCACATGAAAAGTTATAATCAAATATTTACAAAAATCTGTGGGGTGTACTCACTTTTGTGAGATACTGTGTGTGTGTGTATGTATGTATAAATATATATTTTATTTACACAATATTTTTTTACATATACACACATTTTTTTTAATATTTGGATGGAAGGATGGATATTTTATCCTTTTTTTTTAATGCGGTGTGTGTGTGTGTGTGTATATATATATATATATATATATAGTGTATATACAATGTCTTGTCTTGGTCTAAGACATCACAGATATGTAACCATATTGTCTAGCGGAGCCCGGACTGTGACTGCATTGCAGGACAAGGACTTACGTCACAAAGGGCTCCATAACGGAGGATGGAAAGCAGGGAGTGAACATGACTCTCGCTGGTGAAGTACAATCTGGTCCTCACATGCCTCTCTGGGGACATCACGCCTCTCGAATACCTGAGCCAATGACAAAAACAAAACAAACCAAACCAAAGCATTAATACTGATGTCGTTATAATGGGTGTTAAAAGTGTCATTTCTGCCCCAGCTTTGAGCCTGACTCCGCCCACTGCACAACTCTTGACACATGCTAGAGAGCAGGCAAACAGGTCAGATCACAGCAGGGAGGGGCTGATGGGTGGGGGGGAGGGGCTGATGAGTGAGAGGGAGGGGCTGATGGATGAGGGGGAGGGGCTGATGGGAGAGGGGGAGGTGCTGATGGGTGAGAAGGAGGGGCTGATGAGTGGGGGTGAGGGGCTGATGGGAGAGGGGGAGGTGCTGATGGGTGAGGGGGAGGGGCTGTGTGAACATGGCATTCCTGGCACATCAGTTTCCCCAATCAAGGGCGGGGGCTGTGGGAGTTGTGCTGCCAACCTCTGATTAGAGGGCGCTAACGTGCATGAAAAGTACCCTTGGACGATTTCTAAATGGATGTGACGTGTAGAGCTATTTTCATTTAGTCAATATTAGCATCAGCATTGATGCGTCTTATCCCAGTTCAATCCTATTAACTTTGTTTGTCGTTTGCAGCTTAAAAGACAAAAAAAAGAAAATGTTTAGGGTGCAGTTATTCTATAAATCAACGTTTTATATTTCTGTAGGCTGGTCTTCCCCCACTGTGGATAGGGACGCATGACTGCCTCAGTAGTGCAGCAGCAACAACAGCTGCATGCGTGTGCAGGCTCTTACACAGGATGCAGCTTGTTGACCGTGTCGTCGTCTTGAGTCCTCTGGAGGTCAGAGCGGATCTTTCGTACGAGTGGGGTGCAGTAACCTTTGGCTATGTCCAGCTTCTCATCCTCGGCGATGCCGTATTCCTTGACAATCAGGGCAGGGTTAGTCAGTCATTCTTGAGAACGCTTGCTAACTTTAAGTTCAAATAAAAACAAACTCCCTCAGAAGCTCCGCCCCCACGCATTGGAAACACACGCTTGCGAAGCCAAGCGGAATTGTTGTGAGCGGTGTTTTCCACTTTGATTATGTTAATATTTACAGAGCCAGGGCTGTGTAGAAGTACCCAATCATTTTCTCACCACACAGAGCGTAATAAGATAGCAAAATGCAAGGAGATATTTTGTGAATTTGACACAAAATGTATTTGCTTACAATTAGCTTCCAATAGCTGACCATACTTTTAAGCATTAGCTTCCAATAGCTGACCATACTTTTAAGTATTAGCTTCCAATAGTTGACCATACTTTTAAGTATTAGCTTCCAATAGCTGACAATACTTTTAAGTATTAGCTTCCAATAGCTGACACGTGAGCGTGTGGAGACAGACGCAAATTTACAAACTGTTACAGTTCCTTCTGGCTAATGACATGAGACCTGTGGAATGACAATGTCAGCCAAGGCCTTGGAGAGGCGGTAGATCTCCATGGTGTTGTCCAGCTTGTGGGAGGTGTTGTGCTGCACGTCGTACTTGATGCAGTCATAGATGTCGGGGATCTTGCTGATGTTGTAACGGCCGTTCTTCATCTTGAAGTCCTTCTCCAGCTTGGACCAGCGGCGTAGCATTAGCTCCAGAGTCTCACTGTGATACAGCTGGATGTCTAACACATTACAGCAGGGTTAGGCAAAAGCCAACTGAAATACACAAGTCACATATTCACAGTCATCCATTTCATAACCACTTAATAAAAGTGTGGGTAAAGGAAAATTATATAAGACTGTATAATCTATCTATATCCTTTTGTTTTTCTAATAAATTGCGTAAAAGGGACTGTAAAGGCCAGACCTCTCAGATTGAAGGTGGGCGGGCCGATAAACAACTGATGTCGGCCACCCAAACACAAACAATGTGACAGAGTCAGAGAAGTGACATGTCAATCAAATGGGGTGTGTTAATGTATGTCGAACCAGCTATGTTCATGGGAAACAGACGGTGCGACCGAAAGTGATCATTGTTGATAGTATTTCTTAATTGTCTAGTAAAACTACTTAACTCACGATGAGTGTAAAGTTGTAGGCTAATGTTCAAGACTTAAAATGTTTATTTATAACTGTTAAATAATTGTGATTGGTTTGCACTCTCCACGTGAACACTTCTTGCATCAGAATTAAGTGCATGTCCCTGCGTTAGTTCTGCTTTCCTTCAAATCTCAGCCATACCGGCATGTTCCATGTATTGTTACTAGGTCGCGAGGTGGGAATTTGGGGGAGCGTTATAAACCCCTGTTCCTGTTCACACATGACGTCATGCAGGAACGATTCCTATGACATGCAGGGTTATACGGCATGTGTGAAAAAGGCTTTAGAGGAAGATAGTGCCATATGGTGCCTTTAAACACATATACTCATTTGTTAATAAAGTTCAACAGCCTGGGCAGCATACGAACCTGATGACTTGGGGTCCTCCATCCGTTGTCGTATCTGCAGGGTGAGGTTCTGGATGAGGGAGTAGACCTTGTCACAAGTCTTCACTGGATTCCTGATCATCTGCATCGACTTCACTAGAGATGTGCCACTGGTTGGTGCAAGCTGTAGACAGGAACAATACATGGTGTTTTATGAAGAAGGAAAGTATTATGGCATTCAGGTAACCCTAGGATAATGTGAATATTATAGGTCATGGTCTTTTTATAGATATTATTTAGGTCATTCACAGCCCTGGGATCATGTTAATATTACAGGTCATGGTCATTTTATAGATATTATTCAGGATGGGGGGGTTAATAATTGGTATAATGGGTCTAGCTTAGGATATTAGAAAGTAGGGAGAGAGAGAGAGAGACAGAGACAGAGACAAGGACAGACCTTGTCATAGTCCTCGGCGGTGAACTCCCTGTCCTTCTGCAGGATCTCGTGCAGCCTGGTCTTGACCTTCTGCTGGCAGCTGTTCAGGGAGTCACTGTCGCTGTCCAGCAGGCCGTTCATGTTGGCACTCTTCACCATCTGCACCAGGATGGGGGTCAGCTCCCCCTCCAGCGCCAGGAGACCCTAGAGAGGAACAGCAAAGTCCTTGTTATATGCTAGGGATGGGCATGGGTAATCCAGTACTCCAGTGCTCGTCTGTGACACGCAGCAATGCTCCATCATACTTCTCATGATCGATGACGACAACGCAAAAATAAAATGTAGGAATTAATTAAAATCATCTTAATTAAAAACATAATTAAACTTAATTAAATAGGCTACGTAACATCTTTCTCTTTTTTCTCTCTCACTCCCTCTTGCATTCTGCTTCCGTATTAATTCCCCCAGCTGCGGGAACACTATACGGTATCCCAGTATTTTTGTAGATGCTTTGTGGATGTTATAACAAAATTACCAATATGCACATCCCTATTATATGCATGTCCCACCACTCGCAGTCAACGTTGAAATGCCTCCAGGCAGTTATTAGGATAACTACACTAATAACCAACTACACTTTCAATGGTCACTGGGACATAAAAACCGCCTGTGTACAATATCGAGTCAAATCTGATCAAACAAAAACAGCCCACCCATTGTAGGTACTTATAGTATAATGTAATATAATGTAAAATAATGTAATATACTATACTATTTGAGCACGGAAGTGGCATCTGTGTCTCTGTCTCAATAATATGTAATAATATAATATTCTAGAGACATTTGGCAGAGGAATACGAAGGGGTCATCTAAGTTCAGACCTTAGCGAAGGCAGCAGCAGTCATCTGAACCCGGCCCTCATCTGAGGCGTAGATCTTCAGATCGTGGCGGTAGGTGCTGTGTAAGCGCAGGAGACCGCATCCTGGGAATCCAGCATAGTCACCTGTGAAACAGCAGCGTAATCACATTAAAACTGAAATAAACACTACTAGCGTTGTGTTAATAATCTGATATGGAGATTATTATTAGAAGCAGGTTAAGGGGATGTTGTTTGTTTCCATGTGAAATATAGACTGTACAGCCCTTTGAGACTGCAATGTGAATAAGGGCTATATAAATACACTTGACTACAACTATAGAATAATATATACACATATACTGTATGGGTTCGGCGATGTCTACCGTATTGGCAATGGAGTGGTGGGGGGCTGTTGGCTTGTGGACGCACGTGGCAATAAACAATTCCTTAGCCTAAATTATTTAAATTTCAACTAACTGTATGACTACTATTATTGACTATCTATAAAACAGAAGTAGTAATTCATAAATAAGGCTACTATACAGTACATATATTTTATGACCATCCTCCGCTACTCACCCGGTGGCGGCGGCAAACCATAGTCGTTGAAAAGTAACACTCTGCCTGTAGCATACTTCGAGTTTATATACAGTAGGCCTATTGTAGCCAATAAGAACAGAGGACAGCCACTTCTGAAGTGGTGTGCAGGATTTGTGTTTACATTATGAATGGGTGCATCCGCGGACTTGCCATAATGCAGAACTGGCCATACCAAAACGGCTAGCAAACAACCTTTGTCTGAACGCTGCTTTGTAACTTTTTAAAAAACAATTATCACGATGCCTGCTCAGATGTCTGTCAGCCATCGGTGATGGATGACGGCATCGTCTATCGGCCCAACCCTATACTGTATATAACATAGTGGTCAAGTGTTTGTAATTGCATTTTATTTATTTAGCCCTTAATCACATTACAGTCTCAAAGGTTTGGAAACAAACAACACCCCCTTACCCCCAATTTCCACCCGGTGCATCTCTGTTACGTTCCGGCTCCGTCACGTAGTTCTTGTCAAAGCAAGTGAACCACCAAAAAGCGTCCCAGGAGCATCCCAGGAGCGTCCCAGAAGCGGCTCTCCGCTAAAAATAGGCGGCAGTATTTTTGACAATAGACGCTTCTGGGACACTTTTGAAAGTGATCAACGGCCAATCAGATAGAACTCATAATAGGTTTGGTTTGTTGGTATGGAAACTCAGTGCAAACACAACAAGACACTCTGCTTCTGACACTTTGCAGTTGGGGTAGGATTTGATGCAGTGCAGAGGATAAGCAGCTAAAACGGATTGCTGACGCAACGGAACAGAGCTGCGCTTGGTGGAAATCAGGCATTAGCCTGCTCCTCCTTGATTGGCTAATCAAGTATACTGCAATTATACTGCATTATAACAACTAACATGCCCAGCTGAATGAGCTTGAAGCAGAATCATCCATTGTTATGGCTGGGTTTCCATGGTAAACAGGAGGAGGGGCAGAACGCAGGGAGGCAGCTCTCACCTTGTCCTCCTGGGTACATGCAGCGGAAGGCCCGGCCCAGTTCCTCAGCCTGAACCCTGCCTGCGGGTGTCAACTCCCCTCCCCACTTCAGCACCAGGAGCAGAGACGGGTCGTCCCGTCTCATGTCTGCAACAGTGAAGGTGCCGCGGCCAACAACTTAATCCCAACTGACTTGTTAACATTGTAAGAAAGGTGACATCTGTAGAGGAAGAGATGGGGGGGGAAATAAACTACCTTCTTCCTCACTTGATGCTTTGGGGCAGCCGTGTGGAAGATACGTGAGCTGAACCTTGCGATTGATGCCAGAAAAATGTCCGTACCTAGAATAACAAGCAATGTGTAAATGTTACGATACAAAAATTAACATTAGGGCGATACGCTTCCTATCTTGTGTCTGGGATTGCCCCAAAGCATTACCGAATGCCTGCCTTCAATATATAAATGTGACGATATAAACGGTGACACAGGACCATATATAAATGCTGACATGGGACAAAATATAAACAGGACACAATCGAGGAATTAAACTTTATAGTAATATGGATGTTTTGTAGACATTTTGACTCCAAGTAGTTAAATCCATTTAGTACCGACACTCACAATGGTAACTTCTTTAGTCTTGTGTCAATTCACTTATGCAGTATCACAAATGTATAAACAAATTAAATACCTGGTTGAAACAGAACATAAAAGGACAGCATAAAATGATATGTGGTCAAATCCTTATGAATGTTGACTGTATTAGCTTCCAACTCTCATTCTGAAATGAAAGTAACACTAATACGGTACTGGAAAACAGGAAGTGAGTGTGAGACTAAAGAAGCTACTGTACTGGTGAAAGTCAGTATATGGACTGGTGAAGCATAAGGTCAAATGTTCTGCAAAGCGGCCATAATGCTCTAAGCATGGCTGTGAACGCTTACATTTCAAGGACAGTTTTCAGTTGTTCAAGTTTAGCTTTAGATTCCTCAATTTCAGAATCGTTGTTTTGTCCAAGTTCAACCAGAAGTTGTCTAGCGATATCCAGCACTTCCTGCAGACACGAATAACCCAAAACGTAGACAAATTATTATCTGACACACGGCAGAGAGAAAAAAGAAAAGCACTTCATTCATAAATAGATTTTACCAACCTGCAACTGCTTTGGTTTTTTAAGCTTCAACTTCCCGCTTTTGTATCCATCACATTTCTCAAAAAGGTCAAAAAACCTGTAGACAAAAAAAAATTGGATAAACAAGTGATGTCGCCACTATTTGGATAACTCCGTTTACAGTGCTATTCACATGTGTGCCAGGTTACCTCTGGTGGCGAACCTCCATCTTCATCTTCTGCTTGGGAGTTCTGTCGCCATGGCGAATCACAGCAATAACGCAGCGGAGTTCCATCCTGAGGAGAAACCACTCCGGTTAGAGTCATCGTAACACACACACACACGACAATTATGACCGTTAGCTGAACTGGACTAAAGGAATGCAATGCGGTTGTCGTCCCAGCCGTGGCAGAGCTCAAACGTACATGGTCCCGGAGGTGGTAGGGACGATGGGGATGTCTTCGGCTTCCAGAGGGATGGACCAGGGGATTTGGAACTGCGGAGCCAGCTCTCTCATGACGATATTACTGCAGGAACACATATTCGCACAAAACACATTCAAAGAACAGTGTTTGTTATGGGGTAGTACGTTAATGCCGTTATTGTACACAAAAGTACCAAGTTGTTTTCATTACCAACAACCCAGATCTGCATTTAGTGCAACTATGAGAGAATTACTCATAAAAATAAATCTGAACAGCAATTTGAGGAGTTTACTGATTTAATCAGTATTAATAAGTATGAATTATCACCCAAGCTCACATAATCTTTAAACAAGTATATAGGCAAGCTTAGTTCAGCCGACGGCGGGCAGAAACACTATAGGCCCACCTACTGTCTACACGGTGCATTGCCAGCACCTACTGACATTCGCTCATATTGACCAGTCGCACTACACGCGGTTCGGCAAAAATCAAGGATAAATTAATGACGAGTAACATGACATGAAAAGAATTACAGGAAAACAAAATGAGTTTGGATGATAAATGTTAATGCATATGGATTTGAATGCCAACCCGAGAATCTTTGCACAATCGTCATAGTACTTCATGGAGTTCTTGACGAAGCTGAAGCCGTTCACGTCGCAGACGTAAGACTGACCGTTGGCACGCAATAAGTCAAAGCCACAGACCGTTTGCTGTCAGGAGAGAGCGAAAGAAGAATAATAGCAAAGGGCTTACTTCAGGACAACCGATTACAGCATGCTTTCAAAATTCCACATACTGCCAGTGTTTGTACGGGCGGTACCTTGAACGCCAAACACACTTTCCAGGCTATGAGCTTCTCTCTGGCATTGAGAATGACAGGGTAGCGGACCTCCTTGCCCTCGCTGTCTCGCTCCACCTTGCCGTCAAGCGCCGGAGATTTCCTGGCCTCTGCATGGGCATAGTCGGGCCCTACCGTGTAAACCTACACGCACACACACACACATTGTGTGAAGCCCTTGAGCATGCCATTGTTGCACCGTATCATTGCCACTAAAGAAAGGGTGATAAAACAACAGCTCTGAAGCTACGCTGGCCTCAAGTCATCACCTTCACATCGGTTCCATCCGTCGGCATGAACTCCTCATAAATATAGGAGCCCGTTTTCCTCACGTTGCTTTCCGGAGAATAAACGCTGCTCCTGCTGCCAATCTACAGGAGAGATAACATGAAATATGCAGCAGCTTATGACACTACAACGCAGGATCAGTAACACATTCTGGCATAATGTGTTTAGACTGCAATACAGGCCCCCCATCCCACCACACAGTGGGCCACCACCACAGGTTACACTACAGCGTACCTTCCTGAAGAGCCTCTGGCTGCCCCCTCCAGCCGAGGTGGGGTAGTAGATGTACACGTTGTGGTCCTCTGCGCTCACTGGCTTCTCCACAAAGGGCTTCTGGAACACCTCCCCGTTCACTTCCACATGGTCCTCTCCTTCCACCAGACTGCACTCTGCACACACACACACACAACAACAACACAACACAACACCTGGTGTGCTTATCACACTATCAGTGATTAGGGCCAGAAAAATTAAATATTAATGCTTCCTTGATGTTGATATGGGCATATATTTGAATCCAATGTGTTGGATATACATTTGTGGCATAATTTAACATGTTTAACAGAATGCATTTTAGGTGTGCGTTATGATGCTTGTTATTACCTATGTGCAATGTATTATTACATTCTGTATCTCAATGCAAACTAGTTTCCTATCCATTATGAATTAAACTAACCCTCTGGTCTTGAAGGATCCCTGTTGAGAACAGCATACCGCGGTAGCTGGATGCCTTCTGCCTTCAATATTCTGTACACCTCCCTCCTAGAAGATAAGCAACACGCACACGCACACACACACACACACACACACACACACACACACACACACACAATGAGAACCCTGACTGAAACCAACCACCTCTGTCCAAAGACGTTGGCTTTGAACTCTGCTGCAGTGGACTTCAAAGATATGTACAAATCATTAATGGGTATTTACACCAGGGTTGCCAACTTTAGGTACCTGGCTGGAGTGATTTTGCAATTCCATTAGGCCTAATGGCGCGTATTCAAGGCCTTTAACATGCCTTTAATCGTGCACATATTATCTACAGTATCTGGTGCACATGGACTCATTTCACCGTCAGGGTTTTAAAAATTATGCAGCATGAGTGAGAATGATGGTGAAAACGTGTCACATGCCAAAAGTGTGAGAGTTGGCAACCCTGATTTATACACACACACACACACACACACACACACACACAGAGCCTACAATGATCGGGATTTGTTTTTTGACAGGTGATTCAAGGGGCAGATATCTAAAGTATAGCCTTTGGCTGACATGCCCTAATGGGTCCAGCATATTGTAACAGCTTACCTGTCTTGTATACAATACTGGAGGTTCAGGTCATTAATGACAAAAGGGTTCCTGAGCTTCTCATAGGCCACTGCTTTATCCAATGGAAAACCTGACAACATTACAAAAATAGTTAGCGGAATATACTGTATTTAAGTGCAGGGTTCTCAGATTAATTATTGTCCCAAACTAACAACGGTTTGAGGCTTCATGAAAATGAATGTACAGTACAAATGCATAATTATTTATTTATAAATAATTAATATCACACAGAGTACAACCATGCTGATTGACCGCCTGAGTGTGTCAGTTCATCCAACCATTTGCATCCTGTAGTCTGTACTCTGATCCTACTGACACTTTCCCCACTGCTGACAGTACATCACGTCTACTAGTAGATAGAGAATAGCTTCTACAAAAATGCTATATTAAATGAGCCTCGAATGAAAATAGATTTAATCACATTTTCTTGTACCTCCTTGATTTCATAGCAGTGATTGTAGTGCCTTACTAATACATTATTACTTGCTGTATAAACTATAAATTTTACATAACAATTCTTTGCATGAACAAGCCGTCAATGATTGAGGACATTGTGTGTCTTCAGTCAATCATCTATGAAGCAAGTTAAAGGTGTTGTTTGCAATTCTAATCAAATACACGTTTTGTCAAATTCAGGAAAATATCTCCTCACGGCCGGCTAGCCGGCTATTCTGTGGGGGGAAATAAAATTTGGTGTTTCTACAAAGCCCTGGCTCTATATCTACCCATTGGAACACAAACAAAGTGGTGCAGACCGCACCGCACAACACTGTGTTCCAGCCATGGCAGTGCTCGTCCAATGTTGGGGAGTGGAGTTTCTGAATGAACAATCTACAGTATGGCGCTGACGTTGAGGTAAAATATCAACAATCTTTCTCCAGCGTCTCTTACTACACCATTCATAAGTCCATCCCCTGGTTGGTCTGAACCCTCGACAAGCAACACAAAAGCCTGGCAAGCCAACCTCATAAGACAAGCATCGGTCTCCCTTTGTGAAAACACAGAGGCTGTTTATACATCCAGAGGAAGAAGTCTACTTTGTGAAGATTTCTTGTCCACAGTATAATATGCTACAGGTCCTGATAGCCACAAGCCGCCCTACCTTTGGAGTGAAAGGAGATGAGACAATCGCAGAGTGGCCAGTTGTGGACGGGCTCGTTGAGGATGACCTCCTCCTCGAAGGTCACCACGGTAATGTACTTGAAGAGACACAGGCGCTCCAGGATCTCCTTCATGGGTTTGGACTTGGACTTCTTGGACATGGCACAGATGCCAACTACTATCTGTATCTCTGGTGGCTGTGGGGAGAGACGTGTATGAGATCAGAGAGGATATAGTCTCGCAGAGCCTTCCTTTCATCTCGGACACAGCGCTGGCTAATTACGTCAAGATCCCCCTACGTGAAAGGAGATTGACATGCACGACGACCGACTACATAAATGACGAAATCGGGTGTTAGAATTAAACTGAGGAATTTGTTGGGAATCTACACAACACAGGTCTGGCTGTTTGCAGGTCTTGTAAATCTACTTTACTGCTTAAAACAAAACGAAAAGACTGAAACGCACTAGCGCTGCGCCGTAAATACGCATCCAGACTTAGTGACAATGTTACAGCCAATGAAAACCTACTACCCCACTTCCTGATTGTGTTGTGGAGCTCACAGGGGTATAACTATGTATCAGATGCTCAGCACGAGTTGCTTATGTGACATAGCGCAAACGGACGGAAGAGGCTGAGACTAGGATAACTGCAGGTCACAGACGGCTGTGTGTGTGTGTGTGTGTGTGTGTGTGTGTGTGTGTGTGTGTGTGTGTGTGCACGCTGTCTGTCGTAAATGACAGCACACTTCAAGGCCTCTTCGTCATCACGGCGGTGACTCACTGACCGAGTCGTACATCTCATCTTCGTCCTCCTCTTCCTCCTCCACGTTCTCGTAGAGGCAGTCGTAGCCGAGGACGCGGCCGGGGTCCAGTAGCTCCTCCCCCTCCGCGTCGTCGCAGCCCACGAAGAAGCGCGGGTGGTCTCGGCTGTCGCCCTTGCTGGACATGGCCATCTGGGGGGCCGGTGCCCTCTGCCGCCACGGAGAAACAAGGCTTGGCTGCGTCTCAGTGATGCGTTGCGCGGCAGCTGGGACAGAGCTGGGTGAGCGGCCTTAGGCCCTGGTGCATTGTGGGTACCTCTGGGTCCTGTGAAACGCGGGGCTCTGTGGTTCAGCTTGAACGGCTACCCACGGAGGGCAATGTGGACGAGCCCTCGCTCCGCGCTGCCCTGGTTTATGAGGGCCAACATATCGCTTTTGTCCTCTTCATCCCTCTAGAGGAAAACGGCCCACAACAAGCATACATTATTTATAGGCCTTAGTATGAAAATATACAAGGGGGCTGTGTCATTTGTCTTCATATCATATTACACACTTTGGGAACATTTAGCAGGAAAGTATTATTTCTGTATAAAACATTAGGACTGCAGCTCAAATTCACAGTCCTTCGCAAATATAAGGTCAAGAGCAAACCTCACATCCATATGATATTGTTAGGCTTTTGCTTACAGGACGTCACACTCGCGCAAAATACAGACCAATGAAATGCGATCTCCATTTTCATGTGGCCAAGATTATGCTGGAGAGTATAGGCCTATTATCAATAATACAATGCTATTCAACGACATCCCTAACCTATGAACAGAAGCCATCAAAACACTAATAACAGCACATAATAAATCTGTTATCTATATTTACTGTACAGCAATTAGCAGGTGTTTTTACCCAAAGCTACTGTATGTTGATAGCTGCAAAGCAGGTCATACTCCACTGAGAGCAAACAACACTGAGTTATAACGAACATCATCATGTCATCAGCCTACCTTTCTTACATTACACATCAACACACCATTCCTACAGGACAGGACATCTGACTGTGGTACTACCCAGCAAGGAAGTGTCACAAATTAATTTCAGTTGACTGTGTGATAGTTAGCCAACAATAAAAACTCACAAACAAATTCAGTTATATATACGGGTAGAACATATGAACAAACACACAATTAAATGAATGCCATCTATCTACCTATCTAGAATATGCCTCCTACCTTGCAGTGAAATGAAAGCCAGCAACATTCACTGGCTCATGTCCCATAGTCGAAGTAAGTACTACTTTAAGCTCTGTCGACAAATATCTTACACACCTAGAAGTGCAAATGGTTACTTTCTTTGCAACAATAAGCTACCTCCCTCCTCGGTCTGGACTGCTATTATCAGACATCCTATCAGTCTGGCCCCCAATGCCAACTCAAAACATGCAAGCATCATCAACATAAGCCGCATCGCTGCTTCCCCCAACATCCCTGTTCCACAAAACATACCACTCGGTTTCTCTGACCACAGCAAATCTGGCCTTAGCCTAAATGCCGAGTTCTTCCCCTTGAATGTAACAGTTCTTCCACAAATCTACTTCCGCTTGAATGTTATTAGCTGCCCTGCATTAGCCCTTCCAATAACTCCCTCACTGCAATACATTATTTCATCCCTAGCTTGATCCCGACTGGCGACTGCTGATGCTCAACCACATATAAGCATGCCGGTTAAATGACGTCAGGGTGTAAATGTCCTTGAAATACAAGCTTGTTTTAAAACATGCAGCAGCAAGATTTAGGTCAAGCACTGTTCTGTATACAGTTGAGCCTCGATCAGCTGTGGACACAGGTAAAAAAAAACACCACGGCCGTTCAGATTAGGGCTTGGCGCTGACTGCCTTCCGCAGCCTCCCGTTTATGAATGACCTTCTGTTCTTGTGACTAACGAGTGTACAGCTCATCAGCAGACCAGGCGTTAGATAGATACTACGTTATCCCCACTATACCGACCGTACCTACCGTACCTGACTCTCCCATTTCCATCTTCATCACACTTGACTTGCTTTATATCCCCCTACTGTACAAAACAATGTATTGTGCCGTAGTTGTGGTTGTGGGACATTGTGGTTTTGTTCAGATATTTCCAACATTTGTGTTCCCGTCTCTTGTGAGTTTTTGTAGCGTAAATATGCCAATTTCCCTACAGTAACAGTTACGGTACAGTACGGTACCAAATCACCAATGACGCAACCCTGCATATTTACAGCAGTAATCACTGTGTTATAATATTAAACATGGTATTAACTAACTTGAAAAATCTGAATGTATTTCCCAGTGGTCAAAAAGCTAAAAATACATTAACAATACAAATTATTGACAATACAATTAACTTGACCTACAGTGGTAACAGTAGGCTACGGCAGGGGTTCCCAACCTTTTTTGGACTACGGACCGGTGTTGTGCCAAAAAGTGATTTCCTGACAGAAAGTGATTTTGCGCGCTCCCGCGGACTAAAGATGAAATTTTCTTGATCACTAAGTCAAAACGTGCGAATTAATCTGAGTTATTGTCTACGATAATAGCAAAGGTGTGTCTTTGTGACACTTACGCTTCTTGT
>JAODTR010012144.1:0-28128 GCA_025399935.1 Amblyopsis rosae | reverse complement strand
GGGCAGGAGTACCAGGTATAGCACGCACACACACACACACACACACACACACACACACACACACACACAGGCCCAGGGCAGGAGTACCAGGTATAGCACGCACACACACACATGCACCTACAGTGAATGCACTCTCACACACACTCCGGCAACTGTAAAAAGATAAGGACATTATATTTAAAGGTAGACAAATTCAGCAAATATCTCCTCACGGTCCGAAAGCTGCCTGTTCTGTGCGCCTGCTGAAAGAAATAACTCTGTAAATGGGAGCAGTAAACTAAAGTGGTGGGGGGGGCAGATCTTCTGGGGAAGCACCCTGTGACACTGACTTATGTTAATCCAGTTCACATACACGTATGAACAATCTTTCTCCGACATCCCTGATTTTGACTTGCCCCACGTTCATACAGGTGCTGAAGGCCTCTGTTACAGACCCATCCTTGGCCTCCTGGCTGCCTTTGCATGTGCCAGGCGTTGGCGTGGCAACCAGGGACATGGAAGTAGTGGGGGACCACTGCATCCTGGCAAGCAGGGTTCCCACTGGAGAACTAGTCCTCACCGTGTTCCCCCTGGCCCACCCCACAGAGGCGTACACAATACAGGTCAGTGAGGCAGAAGCCTGTAGTGTTAAAGGTATAGTCGGCTATTGCAAGCTAATTGTGAGCTAATAAACGTGTTGTCAAATTCACCAAATATCTCCTTGCATTTTGCTATTTTACCGTCCTCTGTGCGCGTTGAAACATGAATGTGTTACTTCTGCACACTGTCAATAGGAACATAAACATAAAAACAACAAAGCCGTAGCACTACGCTTTTCTTCACAATGCATTTCTGTGTGAGGCTCTTCCGTGAAGGACTGCGAAGCGATACTGTTTTGATTTGAGCTTGAAGTTTGCAAGAATGACTGACCCCGCCTTTAAGTGATAATATCCTAATCAGATCTGTGCGGTTTCTTTCTCAGTTTAAAATCCCTCTCACCATCTTTTGTCAGTATTAGTCCACGCACTGGCCACCATACTGAATGATGTTCCATCGGATCCATATCTGCCACGCTGGTCAATAAGTATCCTGCGTGCGTTTTGTGAAGATCACTTGTGAAATGGAGCTGATCTATAATTTTTCAACCAGTGCAATAGTCCTGAGTTAAGATACAATTAAAATAAAAAGTCTTATATTCACTTGTTAAAAACCGCAGAGGCACAAAACATTAAACCACATTACTAGCATGTCGAGTTATATTGAGAAATGAGAGCGATAGTTGGAGGATTTTACGAAACTTCTATTTACACTTACAGCATTTAGCTGACGCTTTCATCCAAAGCGACTTACACATACATTTGTGAATAGCAGAAAAGATCATACGCAGCCAAGTTAGGATTATAAGTAAACAAGTTTAAGTCTCACTCATGAATTAAGTTGTATTTAGACCATTTCACCTCTCTCTCTCTCTCTCTCTCTCTCTCTCTCTCTAGCTCCCTCCCTGGGCTTGTGCCATAGAAACAAAGAGGCCGGGGCTGGCACCACAGCACCACGGCATGCTAGAGTTTCTGCTCTCATCTCCTGTACACCCCCCGGTGTCCTATCGCCTCTCCCCAGGGGACGGGCTCCTTTCATCGGGCGCAGAGATGGACGGGGCCCCCCCAGGGTCCCGGGGGGGTTTGGTCGTAATCACCACCACACGCCTGGAGGCCCGCAGCCAGGTAGGAACGCATTTGACATGCAGACGTATAGGCCAAGCCAGGCGACGTGCACATGTCGTGCGCACGTACAGTATCGGTACAACTTACACATTGTATTTAATTTCTACAATGTGTTTTCATAGTTTTTTATTTATACTGCTCAATGTGAAACATTTCGTTCAATGTTTAATTGTTAATTAATGTTTACCTATTGCATCTTAACCGTCCTGGAAGGGTGGAGTCCTCCCTCTGTGGTCCCTTTCCAAGGTTTCTTCCTGTTTTACCCATGAGGTTTTTGTGGAAGTTTTTCCTTGCCCGGGGGGGGGGAGTAAGTTAAGGGGGTGTTGTTTGTTTCCATGTGAAATGTGTGCTGTACAGCCCTTTGAGACTACAATGTGATTATTAAGGGCTACATAATTAAACTTGATTTGACTGGAGGGACGTTGTCCACATCTGGTGATCCCGTGTTGACTACAAGCCACCAGAGACGATGGACTGCATCAACCGTGTGTCTGTGTGTGTGCCTACAGTCCTGTCTGTCGGCCCACACAGGTCAAACGTGTTATGGCTGTCTGATTGATGTATTCATGTTTTTGCTTTGTATTCTTTTTTTTTGTGTCTTTTACACGTCTGAGATGCTGATGCTGCTTCTTGTTGTCTTTGGTTCTCTCTCTCTCTCTCTCTCCCCTCCCCCTCTCCCTCCCTCTGCAGGACAACACTCTGGTCCCGGTGACGTTGCTCCACACCGTCCACAGGGGCAGTCTGAAGACAGCCCCTCTGCTGGTGCACGTCTACGGGGCCTACGGCAGGGACGTGAGCATGGCCTTTAGCCCAGAGGCCAGGCTGCTGCTAGAGCAGGGCTGGGCCCTGGCCTACTGCCATATCAGGTACGCCTGGTGCCTGTGTTAATTAAAGGTGGCATCAGCGATTGTGCTGTAAGCTAATGCGCTTTATTGCAACATGCTGCGAATACTCCTCAGGGTCCGCTAGGTATGTGCACACTGAAAAAGGGTTTGAGGTGACTTTCTACGCAGCCCGGGCTATGTAAATGGAAAGACAAACAAAGTGGTTCAGACCGCACCACACCACACCGTCCAGCGGAGCTTCTGAGGAAGTGTCCTGTGGCACTGAAGGGAGAGGTGTTTTTTGTTTTGATCCAGTTCAGATGTAAACAATCTTTCTCCATTTGACTGAAAATGGTTAAACACAAAGTTGACATTACACATGCACTCACACATGAGGTCATATTTTTATTTATTTTTCCATAGAGGACTAGATTTTTTTAAACAAGCTTTTTATTATCATTATAACGTTGTTGTTCTTCATTTGCATTGTATTGTACCTTATTTTACTGTGTAGTGTCATTTTTTTTTGATTGGAATGCACTTTGTGACCCATTGTCTGTGAAAGGTGCTATATAAACACATACATACAAAACAATACAAACATTACTAGACAGTTTATCCTGTGTATTTAAATATGTAGTCAAAATCATGTCTACAGTAGACATACCAAAATGGGCTAAGTAATCTGTCACCGGTTCTCAACCTGTGGGTCGAGACAAGCAGGATGCTTGTTGGGAAAATAAAAAATGAAAAGCAGGAATATGTGTGTGTGTGTGTGTGTGTTGGTGTGCGTGCACCGTACAGGGGCGGAGGAGAGCGAGGTCTCTCCTGGCACAGGCAGGCTTGCGTGCGGGGGAAGAGTAAAGGGGTGGAGGACCTGCTGGCGTGCATCCGTCACCTCTTCTCGCTGGGAGTCTCCTCTGCTCCGCGCACTGCCCTCACTGCCTGCAGTGCCGGTGCCGTGCCAGTAGGGGCACTGTGCAACAGTCAACCACATATGCTGCGGGCTGTCACGCTGCGGGTATGATGGGGGAAGTGTTGTGTAATGTGTCAGATAATATCTTTATAAGACTTGGTATTTGTTTCAATTTAAACCTTTTATACATTTAATTAAGTAAGTGTAAGGTATAGTCAGCTATTATTGCTAATTGTAAGCTTAATCATTTTTGTTAAATTCACCAAATATATCGTTGCATTTAACTTTCTTATCATTCTCTGTGCGTGCTGAAAAAATAATCCGGTACTAGACAGCCCTGGCTCCATATATAGGAATAGAAACTAAATGGCGAACACCGCTCACAACAACAATGCTGCTTGGCTTTGCAATGCGTTTCAATGCGTGTGGGGCGGAGCTTCTGACAGAGTTTGTTTTGATTGAGCTCGAAGTTAGCAAGCATTCTCCAGAATGAATAGCCCTGCTTTTTAAGTAAATGGAATGTATGATATGATCAAAGTGAAATGCATCTACCCACATTTTAGTACGAATTGGTTCTTTGCTTTTAGGAAATTCTCCTGACAGGACTGGCTGATCAGTAAAGACCCCTGACTGCCTGACAAACTGTGTTTATACTATTCTATGAATTCAGCAGCCCTCTATCACTAGCACTAATGTAAATAACTGAATGAATGTAGTTTATAATTTGGAAAAAGAAACATTGGCATGTCAAACATTTGGACACTACACTAATGCTGTGTTTACATTACGGGAAACCCAGATGGTCCGTGTTTTTCAGTGTGGCGACAGTAGAAGCCTGCTGCCACCAGCAATGAGAGCCTCACACAGTAGCGCCTAGTGAATCGTCCTGTTGATACTGCAGTTTTCCAAAGTTTACCGCAAATGCTAAGCGGAGGGACAGGCTGGATATATTTATTTATTCATTAAAATAAATCAAATGTATGCATGCATTTATAAAGGCAGACCAACATGCAAATAATGCAATAATATATTACGGTGCATCACGTGGTGTGATATATGTTTTTATTTAAGGACCCTTAGGGGCACCTTTTATAACGGTAAAATATGAATTGATTCCCATGTTGGGGTTTTGTGTCTGGCTTAAGGACACATCAACAAAACAGCCCACAAAGGCTTAAAGGTGGAGTCAGCGAGTGTAAATTCAGCAATTATCTCCTTTTTCTCCTCAATATGTTGGGGGGGGGGGGAGCTTCTGAGGGAGCACCCTATGGCGTTGAAGAGAGTGTTGTTGTTTTTTTGTTTTTTTACTCCACCTCTTTAGAGTGTATCGTAGTTCCGTTTGGCTGCTGCCTCCCTGCTAACGCAGCGCCACGCTGTGTTAGTCTGGAAACCCTGTTTGCGTTAGCGTGTTGTCACTGCCAATCAGGGTGGGTTAGGGAGATTGCGTTGAAGTTAAGCGTGCTTCTACGTGGTGGTAGAGCTAAATGAGGTACTTCCCAATGGAGCGTGGCCAGACAGTGAATGATACTGGGTTTAGTTACACCAGGCTAACGGCCAGGCTACATTGAACACTGCAAAACTACGCCTCCATAATAACGGCCAGGCTACATCGACCGCGTAGCATATGCTGCAACACTACGCTCCCATAATAATCAATTGAACCAGCTTATTTTTAAACGCTACTGTACGTGTTCGATGTAGCCTGGCTGCAATGCTGCCCGTGGGCGCTAAGTAAATACGGCCTGCCCGTGTGTTTCATCCAAGGCCCCGTTTCTGGATGTGCTGGCCACCATGCAGAGCCCCGGGCTCCCCCTGACCGCAGAGGAGCGTGATGAATGGGGGGACCCGGCAGCAGACCCCCTGCATCGCCTCGCCATCGCCTCCTACTGTCCTTTCACCAATATTACTCCTCAGGTGTGGACAGTAAATTTACCATTTACATTATAAGCTTGTAGTACAGTAACCAGAGATTATCTGTTCAGTGAAGGTAAATCTACCATGTTTTACCATGTCTGTGTGTGTGTGTGTGTGTGTGTGTGTGTGTGTGCGCGCATGTGCAGCAATACCCCTCCATGCTGTTGACAGCTTACAGTGGTGACACCAGAGTACCCCTGTCAGGCGTCCTTCGATATGCTGAGAAGCTACAGAAAGCTGTCAACGAACACGTTACCTCACACCGTGTAGCAGGTACACACATACACACAAATACACAAATTATAACATTCAGTTTGTAATAATAGTAATAAACTGTATAGAATGAATTCTGTAGTTATATAAAGAGTCAAAACTAAGCGCTCCATTAAAAGCACAATAGCAGTTAGTTAAAGGCAGGGTCTGTCATTCTTGAGAATGCTTGCGAACTGAAATTAATTAGCAATTTAGCTAAAAACTCAAATTGCTAACTAATTTGAACTCAAATCAAAACAAACTCCTTCAGAGGCTCCGCCCCACACATTAAAAGGCATTGTTGTTGTGAGCGGTGTTCGCCACTTTGATTATGTTATTATTTATGGAGCCAGGGCTGTGTGGAAGTACTTATTCAGGATACACATAGAAAGGTTAAGCAAACTAAATGCGAGTTGACAAAAAGTGTATTTGCTTACAATCGCAGACTATACCATTAAGGCCAAAGCCCACTGGAAGAGTGTCAAGGAATGCACTTTTAATGACGTTTGAAATATTAACGTTTGTGGTTGTCACGCTCAAGAAATAAAACCATGTTCTAAACCTTGGCGTCGACAGGCGTTGGCCTATAGTAGTAGTAGTAGTAGTAATAATAATAAATTTAATTTCTGGCCTTTCAAAACACTCAAAACACATCTTACATTGTACATAGGCAACATTTGTTTAAGATATGTAATACAGTTTTAGACTTAACTAAGGCAGGAGCATACATTATTGTAGTAGACAGAGTGAGCGTTTGTGTGTGTGTGTGTGTCGCTTCTCCAAGCAGAGGCCTTCCTAGAGCAGTTGCGGTGTCAGTGTGTGTGTGTCCAGGGAGCTGTACTCAGTGTGTGTGTGTGTGTCTGCCAACCGCAGCCTGCAGCCCAAGTTGTACTCTAAAGTACAGGACAGGCCACCTTGTAGCCGTGTGTGCGTGTGTGGGTGCGCGTATGTGTGTGCGTGTGTATGTGTCAGCAAAACCATCCTATATTCCCTCAGCCCCCTTGACGGAGACTTCCGGAGGTTCTCTGTCTCCCTCTCACTGCTAATCTCCCTCCAGCACATTGGTTTAAAACTCCTCCTTGCACTCGCTCTCTCTCCTTGTGTGTGTTGTGTGTGCGTGCATGCATGCGTGCGTGTGTGTGCGCCTGTGTGGTTTTGCAAGTTGTGGTGTGTGTGTGTTTCCCTCCTTACACCTCGCTCTCACGCAGAGCTGCATGCAGTGCGCACACGCGCGCACACACACACACACACACACAGGTGCAATGTGTATATGTATGCATGAGCAACAATAAGCGACGAGCGCTCACGTCTCCCTATCATCTCCTCCCCCCCCCCCCCCCCCCCCCGCTCTCCGGTGCACGTTGATAAAGTGCTGATGGCATACACACGCACGTGCACACGCACGTGCACACGCACACACAGAGGCAGGCGGGCGTGCCATTAGCATGGTAAAGAGATAGTGTATCACAGCGAGAGAGATTAGACACCATAGGCTGGGAGCTGTCAAGGTCGAGACTGCACTTGTGAAACAGCCTGCACCCCAGAGGCAGGCAGGCAGGCAGGCAGGCAGGCGTACAGTGGGTGAGAGAGGGGAGAGGTTAGTCACTTATCTAGGGCGCCACCTAATGGGGGGCGCCGGTACTGCGCGTAAATGTATTTTCCCTCATTATTATATTATTTTCTAATGACATATTTACATGTAGTGATACACGTTGGAGGGGGGAAAGGATCATGAACAAAGCGCGTATGAACAGAAAGCTGAATAAACATGGCAAAAAGAGAAAGATTAAATGGGGATATGCAGTGGGTTCGAGCCTCTCCTTACTCATCATTTTCTGCTGCTGTCTCTCAGCCTGTGGACACACGCCCAGTGTTGTTGTGAATATACAGCCGGGAGCAAACCACTCTGGCCCCGAGGATTTTGAGATGATGATAGAGGAGGTAAGTGCTGTGTGATGTGACACCATTGAAGCACTTTTTTTTTTTTTTTTTGTGTGTACGCACACGGCGCCACTTGGGGTGCTCAGCGACCATTTTGTTTGCTCAGGGATGTGTAGTGTAATCTGTGCTGCTCAGGGTAGTCATTTCATAGAATCATTTGCCTTCCCCCCCCCAATAGTCAGCCGCTTCGCATGAAATGCCACTTCGCATGAAATGCTTGCTTTATAGACCCAGTGTGTAATGGTCATAATAAAATGATATATGGCAGTGCTTATAGTTAGCTACATCTGAGATAAATCTTTACAAGTGCGTATACTGTCTATATTTATCATTAGTAGTATTATTAAGCATATTATTTAGCATCAAGCTGCAATCGTATGGATAATAACTGTTTTATGAATCATATTACATGGGACTATGTTTATGTGTAAACACAGCCATCATTCGGTCACACGCCTGGCGTGGCGTCCAGACTGACAGGTTTGTGCGCTTCTCTCCCTTCCCCATACCCAGAATGCACTGCAGCTGGCGTTCCTGTACTCAGAGTTGGGCCTAGAAAGGCCACAGCGGCCTCGCCGGAGGAAGAGATAGGTGGGGCGTACAGACATTCACCGTTACCAGTGGTAACCACCCAAAAAAAAACTGCCCCATTGACGCCCAATGTGTCGGGTCATTCTGTGGACGCTTTCATCTCAAGCATTTTAAAATGAGTACCTTTGCTGTAGCAAGCACCTTGCTACAGAACGCTTACGGGTACAGTAAGCCACCTCTGGGACTCGAACCCATGACGTTCCAGCTGGGAGTAGAACCACATAGACTATGCTGAGCAACAGAACAGCGATAGTGGAACACAATTTAATATGTACACCTTTGCACTGGAGGTCAATTTTAATTGATAAAATCATCAGCAGACACACCAGCATCTGCAATATAAACGTGGTACAAAAACACAGAACGTGTGATTCATCAGAGAACTGATGATGATTTGTCAGAGAACTCTTATTGATTATTTGACTCCTGCCGTTCTGCTCTAACCGCTACTAGCATTAGCTACTAGCATTAGCATTTGTACAGCAGGTCGACGGCACCGAGGTAGCAGGCCTTCTCAGAGACGTAGCACTGCGCGGGGTGGCCGAGGCTGAAGCGCGTCCAGCTGGAGTACCGGAGCAAAAGCCCCTCCCCCGCCAGCGTCGGGATGCGCGCCTTGTGCACGGCGAACTCGCCGTCGCCTTGGTAACCCCGCTCGGTGCTCATCACCACCGCCAGCTCGGCCGGCAGCTCGCTGACGGACGACAGGTCGGTGACGGCGGCCTCCCGGCCGAAGTTGAGCAGCATGACGAAGGCCCGGTCTATGCCGTCCAGCTCACGGAGGTAGGCGAAGACGTTGGCGTCGGCATGCAGGAAGCAGAACCAGCCGCGCTGCAGGGGGAGTTCCGACCTGCGGAGGGCGCTCATGAAGCGGTACTGGGCCAGAACGGAGCTTTCGTCCTCCTTCTGTGCCTAGAGAGGGAGAGGCAGAATGTTATTTGCAATGATTTTATGAAAGGGAACTCTGAAGAAAGCTTGTCGATGTTTGAACTCGATCAGAGCAAAAGCACCCCTCCCTTCAAAGCCACATGGCGCTCCCTCAGACGTCCCGCCCCACACATCTGCACCACTTCATTTGTGTGTATTATACGTCTATTTATTATGTGTATTTATGGAGCCAGGGCTGTGTAGAAACAGTGTGCACACATAACGGGGTGACTAGCGGACCAAGAGGAGATATTCTCTGAATTTGACAAAAAAAGAAAAGTGTTTTAGTTTTAGCTTACAATCACTGACTCCACCTTTAAGGACATTAATGCCTAAGCCTGTGAGATCACGTGTGTGTGTGTGTGTGTGTGTGTGTGTGTGCGCGTGTGCGTGTGTGTGTGTGTGTGTGTGCGCGCCCCTACCTCCACGTTGACGGTCCTGTAGTCAGGGTGCAGCGGCAGCCAGGTGCTGTTGGCTCTGCTGCTGAACCCTGCGTTCACCCCCCCACTCCACTGCATGGGGGACCGCTGGGGGTCCCTGCTGGCACTCTGCACAGGATGGGGAGCAGGGTTTAGCTTACCAACATATCTTAGTGCTGTAGCTTAGTTAGCGGTGCTGCATAATTAGCAATTAAGCTTATTTGCATGGGAGTAACAGTGAGTACTGCTGTACTGACAGTGTTGTACTTGTACAGGAGTAAGAGTGAGTACTGCTGTACTGATAGTGTTGTACTTGTACAGGAGTAACAGTGAATACTGCTGTACTGACTGTGTTGTATTTGTACAGGAGTAACAGTGAGTACTGCTGTACTCACAGCGTTGTATTTGCCAGCCGGGTCCTGTATCTGCTCCTGCGTGACGTTTATGTTCTCCATGCCAATCTCCTCGCCGTAGTATGTGGTGGGCGTGCCCGGCAGCATGAGCAGCAGCATGTTGATGACACGGTCGTAACCCCGCCCGGCGCTGGAGGAAATCCTCGGCTTGTCGTGGTTTCCTACCTGAAGCGGGTCGCGAGCACAAGAGGTTGCAGAATATCAGTTTGGGGTTCATACAGGTTTGCTGTGTGCCAAGGGTGCTTCTAGAAATAATGGCGCTCCTGTTTAAAATTCCAGTTCTCTTTGCGTTCTCTTTTTCATGTCAAATTACAAGAAACCTTATTCTGGAAACAGCTTGAACTCGAGCAAAATGAAAACACCTCTCCCTTCAATGCTATGGGGTGCTCCCTCAGAAGCGCCGCCCCACACATTGAACACACACTTCCAAGGATGGGATATTGTTGTGAGATAGTAACACCAGATACTTTTTTCAGAGCGCACCCACACATACTCGGGGGGGGGGGGGGGGGGGGGAAGTATTATCTTAAAATCACTGACTGTACCTTTAATACTTATGGCATATATTGTATTTAACCACACTCACCCATTGTGTTTACAATAACAAAGCCAGTCCTGGATGTAAACAGGATTGTACACATATTGACAGGTCAAGGAAAGTGTGAGATTCTATTGTCGGACATTCAGCCGAAAAAAAGCTTCACTTGCATAAATATGTATAGAGGTTAGTAAACAGCCTACAGTATCAAGTAGTTTATGATCACACTACCAAGAAAAAAAAATAAACATCTTCCTTTCTGAACCCCACAGATTATAATTCAATTATATATTCAATAATAATTGAGAAAAAAGAGCATATATACTCATAGGGATAGTTTAAGGCTGCCATAAAAAATATGTAATCAGGCTTTCAAACTTTTTAAACTTCAGTTATTGTCACTACATTGTTATTTTAAATATTGCCATAAACAACATGTTTCTATGTAAAGATATAGTGGAGATGAATTGTGTCCTGAGCAGAGAATGACATCACACTCAATGTGTGTGTTGTCATTTGAGCTCCTCTGTTCTCTGTCCCGATCACACAGAGACGCTAGAAACGTGTTGCCAGCAAAACCATTGTTTTCCTATGGCACGGCGCCGCTGGTACGCGCTCTTCTCTGGCTCCGCGCTTTGTGTTTCTCTAGCGTGTTTTAGACACGCATGAAAGTTCAAATACCCTCAACTTTTTCAGGGCACTGCGCGGAGTCGCCCTGCTCATCCATGTCACAGTTGGGCACGGCAGCCAGTCTGTGTGATCGGGGTTAAAGCGCTTTCGAAAGCGGCTGCGCCTATAGCGTCTCTGTCCCTGTGTGATCGGGCCCTTGTAGGGTCACTTTAACTGTTAAAGAGAGCATCCTCAATCTTTAAACCAATGCACCCATGTCAGATTCCCACGGCCCCCAAGTCCTACTCACCACCCAGTTGGGCCACTGTCCCTTGGGCATATTGGCCATCCAGAGATGCACCAGATGCTGAACCCACCATCCACTGGTGTTGTGGGGCAAGTCCAGTAGGTAAAAGTTAAAGGGGAAATCGCTCTCTTTCACCAGCGGTGTGCCGTAGTACATCATGGTCTTCTCCACCTCTTGGTAATCGTAGGACTCCGTCACCATGAACCTGGTGATGAGGTGATTTTACGTGTTTACTGAGTGAGTTTATTTTAGTATTATCTTTTGGAATTACAGCGCTGCTAATGCTAACGCTCATATGGTAGAGCCACACCTCAAAGTAATGGTGGGGGTAAAAAGTATCGCAATTTCATTTTATAAGTGACACATGAGAATTTCACTTGGTGTTGTATACAATATGTATGAGATGTTCATGTCAGTTAGTCGGCTTGACAATCATATTTAGCAGCAAGACCATTTTTTGTGAGATGAACAAACTGACGTTTGAAGTTGGAAAAAGTATGAAATTGCAAAATATTGCAGAATATCGCATTATATTTAAAATCGCAACAATAAGGTGTATTAGTTTACAATTAGCTTGCCATAGCTGACCATACAGTACCTTTAAGTCCATTATCCACACACCTGTATCTTCCCGGCTCACGGCTGTAGAGGTCCATCACTGATCTCCATTCCCTCAGCAGGTCATGAAGCCCCAGCTGACTGGTGGTATAGTCATGATATAGATCCCATTCTGAGGTGACAGACTCCTAAAACGCAGGAGGGACGTTGTGTTGAACAATTATTATTATTATTATCATCATTAACTGCTGGCAAATTAGATTTTTAAGTGGTGTTTTGGTTGACTACACTAAATTAAACTATTCAGTGAAAAGCGTTTTGTGTTATTTTTATGGAGTAGTAATATAGTCAGCCTAGATGGAAAGCAGTCTTAATCGCTACGCCATTAATTCAACAGTAAATCAGACAGACTGAATCTGTAGCATTCAGAAAATCTCACTGACTCCATAATCCACCGAAATATGCCTGTTTAGTTTATCTCTTCACCGGTGAGAATTAACTGTGGCCAAATAGGAACATAAACTTTCTACAGTTGTTTTTCTAACAAAATATTGGAGATATATTTTTAATCTATGCCTATTTTAGGGCTAAAGGAAAATTATACAGTACTATATTCTGAGAACTTGAGACAATTTATCTAGAAATAATGGCAAATATTTATTAAAAGATAATTGATACACACAGAAACACTGCAAAAATTGAATACATGTGCAGTTGGCTGAAGTACAGAGGTTAACCATTGCTTACAACAACATAAGCAGAGCCGCAGACCTTCAGTGGACCTGAACTAGGCTTGAACTTTTAAGGTCAGAGGCAAGTTAGAGAGCTAAAGAGAGGTGAACTCACTGGGGGCCTGTGAGGGTCTACTTGCGGTTCATTTCTCAGGTGTGCAGCCTCCAGGATGTGTTTCACAGCATCCATGCGGAATCCGTCCACGCCTTTTTCCAGCCAGAACTTAATGATGTCCTTAAAACATTTTAAATGAAGAATGACACCTATCAGAACTCCAACACACACACACACACACATATACACATATATATATATTTAAAGGTATAGTCAGCTATTGCAAGCTCACCAAATACTGTATATCCTCGCATTTTGCTATCTTACTGTTCTCTGTGCATGTTGAAAGAAATTATCCGATACTTCTACACAGCCCTGGTGGCGTAAATAGGAACATAAGCAAAGTTGCGGACACCGCTCACAACAACACATTGCCAAGGCTAATACAGTGTAGATTTGTGAGGTGCATCTTGCACCACATTGTTTGTGTTCCCTATACAGAGAAACACATTTTTTTCCAACACACACACACACACATAAAAGGCACCTAGTAAACCGTGAGTAGATAATCACTGAATTTAACAAAAAGTGTATTCTCTTACAATCGCTGACTATACCTTTTAACTGCAATATGCATCTGTATGCAAGCTTACGATTATCTCTTTGTGGACATGGGGGTTTCTGAAGTTGAGGTCTGGCTGCTCTTTGAGGAACTGGTGCAGATAGCATTGTCCTCTCACTTCGTCATAGGTCCACGATGAGTTCCCAAACACGCTAACCTGATGGCAAACAGGAAAGAAACACAAAAGTAAACCCAGGAAAGGAAATGAGGCTTGAGCAGCGATGACAAAAAAAAATCTACTGCTATATTGGCTTTCTGTAGCCCACATGTTCATCACAAGACTGACGCTACACTGTAGGAACAGTGGTTGGACTAACATGGCTTAAAGGTGGCGTCAGGGATGCTGGGGAAACATTGTTGCCATTTAAACTATCAAAACAGTGCTCTCTTCAATGTCATAGGGTGCTCATTCAGAAGCTCAGTCCCCCCCCCCACCCCCCAAATTGGTCACAAATTAGTAATTTGTGTCCTTGGCAACTTGAAATGGCCGAGGCTAGGACTAGTACTATAATTTGTGTTCTTTTAGAGCCACATTTATTCCCACTGACTGCTGAACTGGCGGACCACTGATTAACATTTCCTGAATTTGACAGTGTATTATCTTACAATCGCTGACGGCAACTTTAACCGGGAAGCGAATCATCTGATGCTAAGATGCGGTGGGGGCGGGGCGGGGTCTTCTGCCCATGTACCACAGACTACCAACCCAGTTATTTGGTCTTGGTGCAGTTGCATTGCAGTCAGTCCAGACATAGTAGTCTTTGTAGTGTTCGTCTCTTATGCGACTCAGGTTGAACCAGCGGTGCCGGTCACTTGTGTGGTTGGGAATGAAATCCATGATGAGCTTCAGACCTGATGGAGACAGAACAAGAAGATAAATGCTCATTAATACGAAGTTCAAATCTAGAATTTGATTTTAAACCTTATTGATCTGTGTAGTGATTTATTTTATTTTTTTATATAGTTGCTAATGTTGTCGAAATAGGAAATGCATTGGAATGGATGATGCATTAATAATTATCACTCCGCTCTGTGATCAAGATCAATAATATCTTATCCACACCCACACACACACTCTGACTCAAGAAACAGACAACTCCAGCACACACACACACACCTTTGTTATGCATTTCAGCCAAAAGATCATCAAAGTCCTGCATGGTTCCAAAGAGTGGATCGATGTCCCTGAAATCTTCCACGTCATAGCCGAAGTCCTTCATGGGTGAACGGTAAAATGGACTGATCCAAACTGACTTTATATTCAGGTACTGGAAATAATCAAGCTGCTCCCGGATACCTGCCCAGCACACCCCGGGGATTAGATATTAGCGCTGCATACACGTAGGATCCTCGAGAGCCACAGAAAGGAAAGGTGAATTGGTCAATATAAACGGATTCGCGTTGAGCCCATTAAACATGATGTTAATAACTCACTGCATAAATAAATGGCAGGATCAACACAAACCACTGCCAAATGTAGAAGAAACCGGTATTATCCGAGGTAGAAAATGTGTGTGCGTCCCTTCTACTTTCACTAATAATTGCATGCAACTCACCTTTGAGGTCTCCTACCCCATCGCCGTCAGAGTCTTTAAAGGACCGCGGGTACACTTGATAGACTGGAGAGTCTTGCCACCAGCTCAGGCACCGAGGCGACAAAACGATCACAGTCACGGTCAGCGCCAACAGCGCCAGCGTGCAGGCAATCGTCAGCCAAAATAATATCTGGCGCGTCACTCGGTAGCGGGCTTTGCAGGAATAGAGCAGTAAAACCTCTTTGGGCATCCCCGCGTAAGGTTTAATCTGCGCGTATTCAACCGCGTTCGCGTTGGCCGAATCCCGGTTGTCTCCACAGGCAGAGGGGGTGATGGTATTGGTCTCGGATCCGTCGCCGTCATGCTCCTGAAAATTGATGTTTCTGATACAGTCGCCCAGCTCAATGCTGCTGGACCCGTTATGGTCTCCACGGACACTCATCACTACCGAACTTATTGTCCCGCAATGCAAGAGGCAATTGGAAGAGTATAGTGTGTGTTTCAGTGAGCAACCAAGAAATTGTGAAAAAGGGCCATAGTGCAACTTTCTCCCCCCCCCACCGGCCGCTCTCGCTCACTTTCTCAGCCACACACACACACACACACGCGTGCACACCATGGAATGCAGAAACTAGATAGTTTTAATGGAACAGTTGGCGATTGTTGCCTTATGTGGCAGTGCTTTAGGGAATAATGTGCTCTCGACCTAGGCAATGACAATGTTACAGAGTATTTAACCATGTTTCCACTGAATCATAGACAAAAAAAAGCCTACACTTTGCATTGAGATGGATTATATTATGAACCGTTTTTGTGGCATGTGTGAAAATCTCATGTTAGCACTTTTTAGATATTACAAATAATTGGGGGTTGATTATTAATACATTATAAATATACTTTTAACCTGGTAAGGTTCAGAAAGTTTTATGTGCAAGGCCATCTTTGAAAGCCTTGAATAAACATAATAAAGTACAGTCATGGTGGGTAGAACCCAGGACATCAAGGCCTGCTCTTACACTGTTACAATAGGAATTACATATGTGTTGTGCCATATAATTACATCATGAAAGCAGAATGTGATGAGAGTTAGCATTAAGATGATGATGTTCACTGTATGGAACCTTCACAATATCATACAGGGAAATGGGGGAATAGATGGTTTAAACGTCTCCAAAAGCGTGTTGCAAACGCCAGTGGAGGACGTCAGTTCTCTTGAAAGTCAAAGTTGAAGGAGATTCAGTTGTTTAAGGGAAAGACGAGTCCTGTGATTGGATTCTAACATGTCAGAACTCCACAACTTAACAAGTAGGCCTACAGCTTCCATTTCAACTGATTTGAAGATATGTCTACAAGCTGTTCCAAACCATGGAAATGTAATACGGCTATTGGTGTAGTATTTGTCCAGCAGCTCCAGAGAACACCAGCATGATGTAACCAGACCATATTCAATTTGTGAATAGGTCTGGCCACGCTGCATTGGGAAGTTTTCGTCCTACTTGGCGTAAACTATTGGACAGCGCTGAACCAATCAGTATTGCTACAATTGTTTTGATCACCTCATCTAGCTCTACCACCATTTCGAAACACTCGTCATCTCACTAACCCACAATGATTGGGCCGCCAGCAGTGTGATCAGCTAACGCTAAAGTGATAAGGGTTTCCACACTGTAATATCAGCTAAATAAATTGAGCTGAGACCAGTCGGGCGGAGCCAGGCTACCAGAACACTCCAAAACCCAAAAAAGGAAAGAGAAAAAAATAAAAAGACAAATCTACTTTAGACAATCTTATATTTAATGTATTCAGAGCTTAAATTAACAAACTGAGGTAAAAATGTCAAGCAATACCAAACCTTAGAAAATACTTAGGACCGTATATGTTTAATATTATATTATTTCTACAATTAAAACAATGATCAAGTAGCATAGTCTGCGGAGCTGCAGTGCGTCTCAGATCAAATCCATGCAATGTAGTGAGGATAATCATAACGTACATTCAGAAACTGTTAATCTTCCTTCTTCAACTCCTCCACTACTGTATGCCAGTGTCTGCTATAGTAAGAACAGCAGCTCTCTGCAAGAGCAACCTTTCATTACGTAGGAGGAACCTTTGTTCAGAAGGGTTTCTGATAAATGGATTAAATAATATATGGATAATCATTCATAACAGCAAAAACACACAGAAAAAAACAAAATAATTCCAACATATTTAATGAGATTTCTTTTTCAATCGCCTATGCCCAATCTCGGTGTCTGATCACTGTGTCCATCTGAAGGGTGAACATGACCTTAGATCGCAAACCGCCCCCAAACACACAATCTCTCCCACTCGTACACAAACACACTCAAGCACGAATATGCACAACAAATATGGACGACTCTTCAGCCCAAGCATTCCCTCCACCACTTAACATAAAAACGTATTCAAATAAAACAATGAAACTGCAAAATGCAAATAAAGAACTATTCCAAGTACCTATTTGTCATATGGCACCAAAGCTAGGTATAGCACATCAAACACCCAGCAAGCTTTTAAACGTATTCTCATTCAATATCCAGAAAAACTGGCATACTGTATAATAGTTTGAATATATGAATATAGGCTATTTGAAATGTGTACCGAAAACACATAATATACTGTACATGCATTGTTTATACCAGGATACTAATGCGTTTAAAAGATGGCATTTAAGTGGGACAGGTTTGTGTCTTATAGGGGAAGTCTAAGAATGCACATAAGTTTTATATTGTCTCTTTCAATCTCCAACTGATTTCGCTCATAATTCCCGCTGATTTATTGATATGATCACAGCCACAGTATTTACCAAAATGTAATTTACAAAAAAATAACAAATCCCCTCCCTCCCGCACAATTATTGTATTTGAAAGCCGTTTAAAAAACGTTAGTGGTAGATTGTTATAAAGTTAAATTATAAATATTAGAGGAAAGTAGTTCTGGAAATGTTAAAAGTTTAAATGCATTTTAGGAATCCTGCATCTTTTGACATGTATCTATGCACACGTAAGCGCAGATACAGTATTAGTTTGCAAACAAATAGCATGTGTGTTGTCATACAGTATTACAGCTCAATTTTTAAAAAAAAAAAGAAAAAAGGACAATAGAGGAAAATCTGTAATTTAAAAGAAACAAAGGTGAGCTGGCAGGGGTCGTAAAAAATGCTCGTCTGAATAATAGTGACAAGCATTTAGGCCCAGCTAAAGGCAGACTGAGCTCTGTGATAGTCAGTGCAAGCGGGACGTAGTTCTCTAGTCAGGAAGCATGGTTCCTATAGGGCCTCGGTCAGTGGGCGTTGCAGCTGGAGCAAGGCATGGGTACCTGGCTGGCTCCTTCTGATTTTATGAGACTTCAATCCGGGGTGGGTTATAAGCTTTAGGACCAAGGGCTACTTGACTTTAGTCTGTCCGGTGCGCCAGACTGTCTATCAGATGAAGTGTAGCGCCTGAATTAAAGCTCGCACTGCACTGTGGGAAACGGCTAATGCGATTAAAGTCCATGGCTACTTTGAGGGGCCACACCGGTGCTTGTAGCTGATTGGCAGCCAATCAGGTGTACCAAAGTTATGTGAAGTCACAACGCTTCAGACAAATAATGCGAAAGGTTCTAACAGCAAACTACTTCAGTCACAAGTGTCACCCAAAGGTCTTAGTGGCTGGATGGTTGGAACACTGGCTGGTGGCCTTGCTGGCTAGATTGAGTCCTCCCTTCTCTCTCAGCACTGAGCAAGGCACCAGTAGTGTAGCGGTTTAATCCAGATTTCAACAGGAAAAGACACTAGTTTGCACATTGCATCATATCACGCATGTATGTCTTTTTATCATCTCGTGTTGAAGATCCGCCCACAGGACATGACACAGAAGCAGTGTTCATTTAACATGTGGACTGCTTCCATAATAGTACACCTCCTCCACTTCGCAAAACTCAGGTCAGCAAACTCCTTTCAATTGCTGCTGACACCCCTCTAGCCTTTTGTCTCCCCACGTCGGGCACACACCCGCTCCCGTTACAGCGCATGCAACAGGACTCCCATCTAGCCGTCACTCTAGATCATGGCTGTTCAACTCCGGTCCTGGAGGGCCGCACCCTGCATGTTTTAGATCCCTCCCTGCTCCAACAAGCCTGATTCAAGGTCGTTAAAAGCCTGATAACGACCCGTTCATTTGAATCAGGCGTGTTGGAGCAGGGAGGGATCTAGAACATGCAGGGTGCGGCCCTCCAGGACCGGAGTTGAATAGCCCTGCTCCAGATTCTTAGCCTGTTAAATGGCACTGGTAAATGGCCTTCTGGGAGCACACTTCATCATTTTGAGCTCTGGAAATGTGGAGAGTAAAAAAAAAAAAAAAAGAACATGTTCCCTCTTGATTGAATCGCTGTCAGCAGAAGGGGAATCTGGGAGTGGTCCACATCTCCCCATAGGTGGATCTCGAACACAAGATGATCATTACCCGAGAAAAACTTCTTCATGGGTTAGGGCTTAACGGCCTTCCCCACAGCCATGAAAAGAGAGAGATGTGCCAACGAAATTTCTACATCTTCAATGGTCACGATTCATGGAGGGGCAAAACAGTTCCAGGAAGTGCTTGGTGGGCAATTTGAATCGAGATATAACTTCATTTTGTGTTAATTTGAAGTCAATAAATGCACAGATTTACATTTGCAATATAATTTATAGGGTACCTTTAGTTTTTACTTCCAAAAACAGTTTTGAGGCACCACGATCTGCCATTGCAGTGAAAAAACAGTCCATTGGAGTGAACGGAAATGACGCTCTTTCTTTACATGGCTCTGGCCTTATCTCTCTATTCTACTGTAGCCTAAATAACCTCTTTAATATACTGTATAGACCCCTAATACACTGTAAACAAAAATAAGCTTTTGGTGGAAGGGAAGGGAAATGTAGAACAGTAGATGCAATCTTGTGGTGTGGCAAGGTTGTCCCATTGGATCAGCTACCAGGTGTCCTCTCCCTCAGCTCCATTCTGCAGAGGGAGAGAGCATAAAACACACCGTCAGCCAACTGTTTACACACCAACCTGGAAATAACAGGTAAGAAACAGGCACGCTTGCTTGCAGGGTAAGCTGAGTGACCTTAGCGATGTTGGTCCTCTCAGCAACAACACCCCAGCGACACAAGGACTTCATTTTTGTTCTGTGTTGGTTTATTTATTTTGTTGTTTTTTTTGTTTTGTTTTTGTGAAACAAGAGACAGTGGGACAAGAGACAGACAGACCGTTAAAGACTCGAGCATGTGTGAATACAGTCATGCATGCAAGTGAAGCCGTGTGCACAAAGAGTAAGAAAAACTGGACATTTGTATAAACCCTAGGGATGGCACAATCCAGTATTTTAAGTCCCGATACCGGCACTTTGGGTATCGGCCAATACAGAGTACCGATCCAATTCCAGTGTTAAATTAAGTTTTAATTAAGTTGAAAAGTAAATGACAGCCAATCTCTATTTAAGGACTTAGATGCATGTTAGAAACCTGCTGCTGATAGTGTGGCCTTGTTGGGTACACAGCCTGTGTGTGTGTGTGTGTGTGGTCGGGGGGTAACAGTTATACTGTATTTGTGGTCACTTACCAAATGAAACAGGAAGGAGTGAACACAGTTCCTGCCTCAGGTAAGTGATTAAATGTCTGTGACAGCATTGGCATTGCTCACGCCAATGTGTTACGCATCGTGCTGGCTAACTAAGCATGTGGGTAAAAGCAGCTATTTGTTTATGGATGTAATCAATATCAAGGGATCCCTCTTACAAGTAGGGGTTAAAGACTGTATTTTTAATACTCAGAGACACACAAACACACGTTTTGGAAAATTAGGCTCCATACATTTGCTAAACAACACACAGACACGCTAGCACACAAACAGGAAACAATTTCTAAAATGTCAAGACTAATGTTAGCTCTTGTTAGGATCTACACCAGTCCTATGCAACAAAAAGTAACATAACCTATAACATAGCCTGTAGTGTTTCACTAAAAACATATCAAACCTTATAATTCCAGTGAACCATTCATAAATTTAGGAGTAGGCGTTATGGCCAATTCATTCAAATGTTATTCATTTTATAAGCACAATAACAATGCAATATAGTATCAAAATATAGTATTTTGTGGGAAATTTACAAAGACTTTTTTTATGTACAATACATCATTTTTGTCTAATCCAATGAATATAAATACTGCGCTGCAACACCTTAAATGAATCACCTCTCAACAATCATGTCACTATTTAATGTGCTGCCCAACTCAACCCTATCCTTTATATAGGATATCAGTAGTGGGGAGGATTTAATTGTCCAATGTTGTTCATTAACCACTTGTCTCTTCAGGAAACAGGGTGGATAGTGGTTACAGGAAGCCATTATATGTTAGGACACTTTAACAAGTTCCTAACCCAGAATGCATATGAAAAACATGTATTTTATGTCCATCTAAAAAAGTATGAAAGAATGTGGATTTTAATACAGAAAAAAACAAAAAACACTAGCATCTGTTAGGAACACTGGTAAGATTGAAAACAAATCTCCAATCCATCTGTGAAAAGTTAATATCAGAATATCATCCTGGAGAGCTAACAAGACTAGTACCAAACAATCAAAACACCTTTGCTTTGATATTCATATACTGTACAGCAGGGCTATTCAACTCCGGTCCTGGAGGGCCGCACCCTGCATGTTGTAGGTCTAACTGTTAACCCTGCTCCAACACAAGGTTGTTAGAAGCCTGATAACGCCCGATCATTTGAATCAGGTGTGTTGGAGCAGGGAGAGATCTAAAACATGCATTGTGCGGCATGCAGAGTTGAATAGCCCTGCTGTACAGTTAAAGGAGTTAACCTTAAATACTGTATGTAAACCTTTGAAACATTAATTTGCATTTGTCATTGCCATGCACAAAGCTTGGGAGTTGATCGAGAAAGGGCGCAACATGTTCCATGCAAAAAAGGGTATGTTTTATTGAGGAGGGTCAACTGCAGCTATCTGCAGACACATGATGTCACTTCAAGATGGATTCATCAACCTGCTAAGAGTAAAAAGCTTCAGAGATAGTATGAACCCAGGCAGAGCCTTAGCTCTAAAGTGTTTGTGCACGGCAAAAGATGAATAGACACTTACACCATCCGCTTCCTTATGTGGATTCAGACGATAGTATACTGCTTCAATAACACTGCGTCTGGAGAAGATACATAGAAAAGGTTTTGCTCTCCCATAGGCAAACAATAAGCAAAACCATACATTACAAAAGTCTAACTAAGTTCACACTATCTCGCTCACTATGACTACAAAGCGACAACATTCATTGCGAACGTAAGCCAGCGACAGTGAGCTCCAGTGGGTGGAGCAACGCTCGGCTACAAAATCGGCCAGAGACAGTTTAAAGTTGGAGAATGTTCTACTTTATGCAAATTACTTGCTAGTTCGGCGACAACCAAGACTGTCTGAATCGTCTACTTCATACTTTCTTTTACTTTTTATCTTTTGAAACTTGCGCGCTATGATTGTGTCCCCAGTTTTCCTTTAATTTACGATGCATCTCTGTCAACATACAGATTAATATGATTCTCAATATAAGTGCATGGCAGATGGTTTCAGAGATCGTTGGAAATATGATCACGAGTGAATGATACAGGCATAATGTGGTAGAACAGGCAGCCAATGTTTGACATTATTCGACTATTTACAGATGAAAAATTCCATCCTAAATGCTTTTTTTTTTGCGGGAATGCAGCCCATGTTTGCCCTCCTTTAACTTTGTAGTTGTCACTGGCGATATAGCAAGACCCCCTATTTGGACACAAGAGACCTCAGCGACGGCTTGGGCGATTTTTTTGTAGCTGAGCGAGCAGACAGTGTGAATGTAGGGTTAGTGTTACCAATACCAACACAAATCTGCCAATATAATTGTTGTATTTCAGAAATATAAATGTCTTAAAAAGGTAAATTCAGCCAGTTATTCTGGAGAAAGCGTGTTGATATTATAACTGGATCAAAACAAAAACATCTCGCCTTTCAATGCCATAGGGCATTGAAGAAGCTCCGTCCCACACATTAGAAACTCATTGCCAAGGCTAGGATAGTGTTGTGTGGTGTGGTCTGCACCACTGTGCTTGTGTTCCCATTTACATAGCCAGGGCTGTGTAGAAACACCAGATTATCTATCCAGTGTGCACACATAACAGGGAGCTACCACACTGTGAGAAATATATTTGTAAACATTTTTCTTGGGTTACAATTGCTGACTATACCTTTAATACTGTACTGACATGGAGGTCAACTGTATTGACATGGTCAATTTAGCATGTTTTGTTTTCAAATAAAATCATGTGCCAGTGCAACAATGTCTTTCTTGCATTTTCCCACCATTTTGTACCACTAGGTGAGTGATGAGCCTTACGTGCTAGCAAGACCTCCCCCGGGCGGTAGATTGGGGATATTGTCCGCAGCCAGATTTCTCACCACTGTGGCCAGATTTGGAACGCCCTCATCCCCGGACCGAGACAGCATCTCTAAAATGACATGAGAACGCATGATAACCCAATAGGCGTTCAACAAAAACAACGGGAGGATGGAGACGTGATGAGGCAGGTCAAAACAAAACAGATCAGGTGACAGATCGGAAGCAGAAGAAGGTGAGGTGGAAACCATACCAGCGGACAACTGGAAATGAGAACCGGGGGGGGGGGGGAGGAATGGCACGAGGCCAGTTCAACAATCAGCCAGAGCATTCCTCTCCTCCATCTCTTTCCATCTAGCAGAGGCAAACAGCGGGCCAGACACTAGCTCAGCTTCAAGATTATCCTAACCTACTACTCCTCACCAGTGTTGGGCACTGTAATGTTATTACTTTTTTCCCAGTAACTAGTAGTGTAAATAATAACTTTTTCCAAAACAGCAATAATGTTACAATTACTAATACAAGTAATGCTACATTACTACAATAATTATATTTCTGGTCCTGGCAAACTTCGGGTAGGCTAATGGAACCAACCAACCTGTTCAATCATCTGGTTTGAGAAGCTGCAATGTTTGGACTTTGACTGATTGTTGACTCCGAAATGGGCGAGGCAGGGTTGTGATTGTTAAAGTAGTAATGTAACTAATTACTTTTAATACCCAGTAATACATAAAGTAATATCATTACTTTTTGAAGGAGTAATAAGTAACTAGTAACTCCTGAGTAACTTGCCCCACTGCTCGTCACACGATTTAGTCCCGGAGAGACAGTAAAGTTAACCTGAACAGGTCTGCATGCACTGGCTGTGCACCGTTTAAGATTGCGCCCACATCAACATTAGATTATCGTCATGCTGGATTCGGAGTTTAAACATTTAGAATCTTGACACAATCATGAGACGCGATCTACTAATAGAAGGTTTACTGCATTGTCACCACTGTTACATAGCCGAAGCAACATTCTTGTGGTCATAAGACACCTGTTGAAATGTTTTTTAACTGCAATTGGTTTCCAAGATCCCACATTAAGGTCTCCCAGTGAAATGTTGAATGGCGATGGAGCAAGGTGCGAGAGAGAGAGCGAGCAAGAGAGCGAGAGCTAGGTGGTCAGTGAGTTCATCCATTTAGAGTGATTGGAGTGGGGCGAAAGGTGCTTCAGTGACAAACAAAGCAGAAGGTACGCTGAGTCTATAGGACGTGACAAAACTACTCATTTATTTTAGGATGTCAAGCATGTAACTGACCTGGAATGGCGTCATGGACTTTGATTTTATAGATGACTGGACACATAAACCTTTAACCCTAGTAAAAAGATACTTGTGCAGAGTGCAGACCCAGCTGCGGTGGTAATAGTTGGCAATAGTGAGTCCTGGGATATTTCTACTTCTTCAAAAGAACGTGCTTTTGATGTTTTCCTGTAATCCATTACTCTCGCTCATTTGGTCAGTTAAGATTTTGGTCACAAAAATGGGTTTTCTCTGTCCAGTCCACTGACTGAGACGAGGAGTAGAATATTATCTGATAAAGCATAACGCTCATTTTAGGCAGCTTTAAAAGAGCTTTTAATATTCCACATGGCATTATTACTTTTAACAGTTAAGCATTTTTATAAATCCGACAGAAACTCTTTCAACTGTCTTACTGTCAACTGTTTACCTGTTACAGCATACTGTGCCGTTTTGTCCAAGGTGAAAGGGCGGGGCTTGGGATCGGTCAATTGCGATGCACAGATAAAGATGTGTGTCCATGCTAAAGATGTTGGTAGGTGCTATTCTATATTAACTGATGATGCACTTAATCATGTAATCTGTAGTGTTGGGTCTCATGTTGTGAATATGGTACAGTATCCTTGTCCTTGACTAAAGAAGTTCTCTGTAGAACGCTGTTTGACAAGGTAGACTAATTTGGCAAGAAGCACACTGCAATATTATTAAGAATACGAGAGAGAAAATCATAGGTAACAGTAACCAATTGCGGCGGGTTTTACAGCCTCAGCCGGAAAGGTCTATTAGCCAGCGCTGTGTCCCAGCCTTTACGTAAGTATAGACTGACTCTGTGAGACTAGAAGTGCGTTCAGAATTGGCAAACAGTGGCGAACGTTTGCTTTAAATTTGAAATTTTAACGATTTGTGTAACTATTCCAAAAATGTTAGATTTAAACTGTCGCCTTCGTCCAGCTTCAACTACCTCCTCAAACCGTTTGCTTTTGTTCGCGGCGAACATAATGCAAATGCAGAATTGTTTAAACATGTTTGCAAACGCCAATTCTGAACGCACCTCAGTAGTATCCCAACACAGGTTGTGTGCAAAACAGTATGCACATTGTTTGTCCCAAAAACATTCAAGAAAGCCGCTACCCTCCACCAACACGACTAGCACAGCCTCCATGCAATAGTATTTACAATGTGCTGAACATGAACATTCAATTTTAGATCCTTCTTGTGCACCGTAACGTCAGCCTCTGTAGTTCACCCTCACCTTCCACTTGAGTCTCCAAGAATTGTTTAAGCTCAGCGTCTTTCTTCACCGCCTGCTCCGACAGCTTTGGTGCATTGGGGAAGCACACCAACAAGACGCTCATGTTGTCCCGACTCCCCTGAAAAAGGAGTTGGGCAGAGGATGAACACATGAGACAGAGTTAGTGTTTGTTGTGTGGCGCTCAGGAGAGAGGGGGATTTCCTGGACACTGGTGACTCAAATTGTTCCACCTGTGACATACAACAGTACCAGACAGTCAAAGGTTTGAACGCACCTTCCCATCACAATGAGAATGTGGGTACACACCTCTGACTGGTACTGTATATAATAGGGATGGCACATTTAAATTTTTCCAGCCCCGATACAGAAACAAATTAAAGAAAGAAGTTGAAAGAAATTGGCCGCCTAGTATTGGTTAATTTATACCCCTCCCCTTAAAAACGGTCCATTCATTGACAGTAAATATGCATCAGGTGATTGTGCACTGAAGAAAATAGGCTTGTCGCCCACAGGCAACATCGTGCAGTAGATCGTTAAAGGCAAGACGCCCACCTTGTGCAGGCAGGTGTCCACCACCTCGTTGCAGATCCCCTCCAGGTCCTGCGACACCTCCAGCCTCGACCTGACAAACTCACACAGGTCGTAGTTGGACATGACGTCCCAGATGCCGTCGCACGCCAGCACCACAAACTGGTCCTGCTCCGGCGTCCGGGCCACGTGGGACACCTCCGGCTCGGGGCTGACCATCTGCTCCGTGGGGCCCCTCCCGTCGGCAGACTTGTAGTCGTAGTCGCCCAGGGCGCGTGACACCGCCAGCGAGCCGTTCACCCGCTGGATCATGACGGAGCCGCCGGCGCCCTCGATGCGCTCCTTCTCCCGCGGGTCGCTGGGCTTGTGGTCCGTGGTGGAGAAGCAGACGCACCCGTTGCGGTAGAAGACGGCGCGCGAATCCCCGCAGTTCATGAAGTACAGGCGGTCGGGCGAGACCAGCACGCCCACTGCCGTCGAGCCGCTGTCGTCCGAGAGGCTGCGCATGTGCTCGTCGATGCGCAAGAAGCCCGTGCGGATGCCCGCCTCCACAGCCGAGGGCGAAGGCGGCGCCGGCAGAGGGCCCGCGGCATCCGCCGCCGTGGGTTCTCGGTCGGCCAAGGGCCCCGTCGTCGAGCCCGGCGCTGTGCGCGCGGCCTCCAAAGTAGCGCTGACAATGTACTCCAGCAGGTGCTTGCCGCAGTAGTTGGCCACCTTGGAGCCGGCGTGGCCGTCGCACACCGCAAAGAAAGACCAGTCGGTGAGGCCCGGCGTGGGCAGGCTCGCCACGGCCGAGTGGGCGTCCTCCATCTCCACACGCCAGCCCTGCATGGAGCTCAGGCCGTAGCGGAGCCCGTTGCCTTCGCCGCAGGCGGTGACCTTCTCCGTCTTGGGCTTGTCCAGGAACGCCCCCATCGAGCGCCAGAACAGTCTCACCTTATGAAGAGATGGACAGATAATAACCTAATAACATTTTTTAACATTAGGTTTGGTAAAATTCAGCACTACATATCGGGGGGCTGTCTCAAAAATATGTTCTGTAAAGACTAATGATCTTAACTCCATTTGATTTTGAACCCATCAGGCACTGCCTCTAGAATGGAATTGTATATTGGAGCGATAAGAATTCCCCTCACTGGAATTACCCATTATATAGTCCTATGGAATTACCACACAACTTTAAAATTGGCACTCTGCATTCAAGAAGGTACGTAAACATTGTCTTGGCACCCGCCATATTGTGAGAAACACCATCCGCCACATGGTGAAACTTGATTCATCACTTCAGAAAATGCATTTCCGCGGCTCCAGAGTGCTTTACGTCACTGCAGCCGACACCTTGCACTGAGCATGTTGATATTACGGTATCGTGCACCTACTCGTCGATAGAATCCCAGTTCACCAAGCTCACAAGTGACAACAATAACAATAAATAACAATAAAGTTGTTTGTCGTTGCCATGCTACAACTCAATTTAGCAGTTTCCTGCCAGACAGGATTCATGCAGGGCCAGATTAGTCAGTTAAACACAGATCATGGACACATGCAACAGCATTTTAAGCCACAAACATGCACTATGCAGGATAATTTTGGTCATATGTTGCCATTAAATATTATGAAAACATAAACTAATAGCTTGTTCCGCCTAATTGGGAATTCTCTCATTGTACAGGCGCATTATACTGTAGGCTTAGCATGGAAACACATTCTTTAATTTGTTATCCATCCATCCATCCATCCTCATCCGCTTATCCAGAGTCGGGTCGCGGGGGCAGCAGCTCCAGCAGGGGACCCC
>JAODTR010012126.1:10988-24647 GCA_025399935.1 Amblyopsis rosae | reverse complement strand
CACACACACACACACACACACACACACACAGTGTATAGATAAATAACACGCGTTCTGAACGTTAAGGATTACAACATTGTGAATATGTTTAATGATCATTCTTATTATGTAACCACACAGATCTCAACATTTTGTATGATGTATAGGCTACATCTTAACACAGGCTAGCCTACTTATTAAATTACTGAAACAAAACAATACTTCAGAAATGTATAAAACATAATTTCATATAAACTATTCAAAATATTAAGTCTAAATTTAATTTACTGTTTTCTTGGCAATATTGGGAGGGGGAAGCATGTTTGCATCCAGCAGGCATACATGCACACACTAGCCTGAATGCGTGATATGCAAACAATAACGTTTCCTATTTTAGGAAGAGGCATAAAAGTACAGTATCTTCTTTCCTTAATTTATTGCATGTTCAACCTCCCTATATTTCTTTTGCTATACTGTATCTTGTTGGTCTTTTTTACATTGCCTACTGAATCTGATGATCTCAACATTGAGAGCTTAGTAAACATATTGCTGCCCATTCCATACATTGTTTACTCTGAGCACATGTGCCCATAGAGACAGTTAAAAAAGTGATAAGAATTACATAGGGTCATAAAGGAGCAAACATTTTCACGCTGCACCGTAAAACAGTACTTACAATATACGGTCTTCTCAGGACACTACACTGTCACAATACTACACTACTACAATAAAATTGTACATTAATTAAATAGTTTGGCTGGTGCTCTCTTTAGTTTGCGTGTGTGTGTGTGTGTGTGTGTGTGTGTGTGTGTGAGAGAACATATCTTTTAATTAGGCTATTTAATAATACTAATAATTATAATAATAATTACTATTAAACTATATTATATTATAATATCACTGTATTGTAGTTGCTTGCTTATTATTGCTCTAAAATGTAGAGCTGTAATAGATTACTTGGCATGTATTAAAAGTACCTTCAGACAGGAGTAAGCATTCATTGTGTGCCAGTATATAAACAGTACACCTACCAGTTACCTATTGGCAAAGACACAGTATTGCTGCTACCTCCACTGAGACTTGTATGACCGATTATGATACTAAAGTAATTAATAGTTAATATTTTATTATTTTAAAATTAAGATATCCTAGGCCCCTTTAAACGATAACCAAACACTAAAATTAAGCCACAGAAACAGAATGCAAAGTTGTACAAAGGATGGCAAATTACATTTAAAGCAGTTTGAACATATCAGATTAAACATTGGCCTGTGTTCGACTCATAGAGGGCAGTGTCTTCGAGGTTCAATGTCAATGTTTGGTTGCTCTTTAATAAACTGAACAGTCAGTCATTCCTGTAAAGGGCTAAAGATTTTTCCTGTAGTGGAAGAAAAAATCAGCTGCCCACAGTGTTGAAAAGACCTGACATTTTAACGCAGCAGCATTCAAGTGTGTCTCTTCATGGGTGGGAGGGGGGGGCTTGCCTTGGCCTGCAAGTTTTTGTTGGGTCCTTTTTCTTCCGGGGTTGTGGAAGAGGTGGGGGGATGTCATCGTCATCCTGCGCAGGCTTGGGCTATGTGACACCACAAGACATGAAAAGAAAGAACGATTCATTTAATAATTTATTGACGGTTCACTTAACTTGGTCAACCCAGACCTATACTTCCCCCCACAATTTGAATCCCTCCTGCTGAGTAGGGAAAGGAATGGTGGGGAAATTAGTTACATTGCGGTTATTTGTAGGGATGGCACGACCCAGTTTTTTCAGCCCTGATACCGATAGCGGCACCTTGGGTATCGGTTGATACGAGTACCGATCCGATTCCAGTGTCAAATTAAGTTTTAAATTAAACTGCAAAGTAAATGACAGCCAATCTCTATTTTAGGACTTAGATGCATTTTAGAAACCTGCTGCTGATAGTGTGGCCTGGGTATGTTAGACATGGCTGATGCTTGACAGTAGACCTCCACGTGTGAATACATTTAATTGGATTAGCCCCATCGATCGGTTACAACTGTCCAATTGTCACCGATACCGATCCAGCTATTTAAGTCAGTATCGGACTGATTTCCAGTCTCAGTATCATATCGGTGCCATCCCTAGTTGTTTGTCCTCCAAAACCTACAGCATAAAGTGACCTCAAATGTTTACAAGCATGTCTTTGTGCAGCAGGTTTAGCTTTCCTGCCATTAGCCCACCTAGCGCTGTGTGATGATGGGACATTCCCCCGGCAGTATATACAGTGCAGTTGAAAAACACGCTAGCAGCAGGCAGGTCGCAAGTGACCCACTTTATAAACCGAACACACGATTGTGTATATTCAAATTAAATCCGCCTCTCCCCTCTCTAGCGAAAGTGACCTGTTTTTCCAACGAATGTCGCACCTAGACACCAGGAGCACGACGATGGCTTTGGTGAATGAATATCGATAGCATCATCTCATCGTCAGCTACCGATGGCGGTGACAGACACCTCCATACATATGAAGCCATAATGCAGCTTTAAAGGTGAAATGATACGATATTTTACTGGAAACACGAATATAGCAGCAAACAACCCCTGTCTATGTAAAGATATAGTGGAAGTTTAATGGCGTCATGAGCAGAGAATGACATCACACTCCCAATCTGAAGTTCTATGTTCCTTGTTTACATAGACGGGCTGGCTATATAAACACCCACAGAGCACTTGTTTTGATCTGAGATGCTGGTGCTATAGTGCGACACCTGGTGGCAGAAAAGATCATACATAGTTCCTTTTAAGGTGTCCCTTACCGGGGCGCGCCCTCTGGGGCTGGGCCGGGGGTTGCCGGCTGGGGTCTCGGGCATCTCCAAATGCCTGGAGCGGTCCGGGCGTTCCTGACTCTTGGAGGTCCGCGGCCGAAGCTTCTTCTTTCCCGCTTGGTCATTGGGACCGTGCTGCTGCTTCTCCTGCTGGGGAGGATGATGATGGGGATGATGATGATGATGATGGTCGTCAACTTGGACACCTGCCAAATTCAAACGAAGCTCCGCCTCCACTGTTGGGAAAGAAAGGGTGGTGATTGATTGACTTACTGACACGACCTGACTTAATGATTGATTGACAGACAGGCAGAAGGCCTAAATGACTGACTGACTGACTGGCTGACAGATGGAACAAATGACTGAGTGATTACCTTCATGCCTCCTGCTCTTGCGGATCCTGACATGGACACAATAGCCGATGGCGATGATGAGCAGAAGTAGCATGCCTGAGAATAGAAACACATTAGCGGGAACGTTTATTTACATTTTCCCATACTCAAAATGAAGCACATAAGCATGAATAATGACAAATACCAGCAACAAGGATGTGGATCATTTTAATAATAAGTTATGCTCTGTTGTTGATTAACCAATTCAAAAGCAAACCTTCTTTCAGTTTGCACACAAAGCCGGGATGGTGTTATCCAATGGACTGTCCAGTTCTGTAAGGGGGCATTTTGTAGTTGGTCAACTTAACGACTGGCACTGCTGCCTAAGAACCCTGGGTTTGTAATTACCCACCACAAAATAGATAGTTAATCAAGCCCATAAGACTTGTTGATAAGCGGCCTTGGGACTGACGGTGTTGGTTTTACCCATGGTTAGATAATAGCTGGGCTGTAGACCATTCAAACCTCTTAGGACCATTGTACCGCCAGAGGAACGGCAGCACACCATTGGATATTTGGTGGCAAATATATTTTAATGTAATATATGTATTGGAAGATTAGCAAAGCAGGGTGGCAGTCCAGCAATGCTCCCAGTCCTTGAAACTGTTCATAAGTGTCATCAAAATCACAATGAAGAGAATGTCATTGCCTAAGATCAGTGTTGGGCAGTAACTAGTAGTTACTACTGTAGTAACTAGTTACTTTAATGTTATTACTTTTTCAAGTTATTAGTAGTCTAACTAATTACTTTGACCAAAACAGTAATAATATAACTATTACTAACCCAAGTAATGCTGCATTACTGCATTAAAAGATTAAAATAATGAGATTTCTGGTCCTAGCAAACTTAGGGTAGACTAATTGAACCAGCCTGTCCAATCATCTGATTTGAGAGGCTGCAATGTTTTCACTTTGGCTGATTGTTGACCCCTGAGGTTATTATTGTTCTAATAAAGAGAATTCAATTCTACAATGAGCTGACTACACAGGTTGTAATTTTTCAGAAGGTGCGATGCAGGGTAGTGATTGTGAAAGTAATTTAGTAATGTAACTAGTAACGTAACTAATTACTTTTAAAACCCAGTAATAAGTAAAGTAATATTATTACTTTTGAAGGAGTAATACGTATCAATGTCTTAATGGCATGTTTTACGGTGATAGTTGACGTGATGGTAAAACTGTATCTGCGCTCTCAGACGGCTGGCAATAGTAACAGTATATATTGCCTTTCAGAAATACTTTTCTTTTCACAGAAGCAGAACAGAGATCCTCACGTTTGCACTTGTATGCTGTATTGTTTGTCCACTGGAAACATGAATACATCCACAGGAAAATGCCCCTTCTCTAATTACTCCACAGAGGTTAATGTAAGCATCAAATAGCCCCCCTCTCAGCTCGTCACCCAGATCGCAGAGTGTGGCTTTAATTCACAAACATACCCACTGCTCCTGCTATGACACCGACCTTGGTCCAGAAATCCATATTCAATAACCGATTAAACCAATCAATGAAGACACTTTCTTGTAGAGGAACGGCAATGCGTCAGTTTGGAGGAGAAGAAACAAGAGCACAGAGAGAAGGAAAAGTCATTACTTTGTCACAATCAAGCAGTTCCCTATAGAACAAATGTTTAATTCATTATTGGTGTAAAAGTTAGATTTAAATGCTATAGCCAGTCTTTAATCTAAGTTGTTTTTTATTTTTTCTCCAAATGTGTGGAATCGTCTAAATGAAAGTAGATCCACCCAACATGTACATAGAGGGGTACAGACAAATCCTGATCCTGTATTACATAAAATTGAAACAATGTTTTATCTAATAAAACAACACACTACCATTAGCAAATATTTGTTTATGTGCAGGACACCCCCTGAATGTAGGTATACTCTAAGATACTAACCAGGACAGTGCTCCTTTAGTGTCTGACTGGTCTTAGAGGTGGCTTTGTTAGAAACAGTGCATGCGATGTTAATATCCTTATTAAACGACTCTTTATTCCTGGTCAATGTTACTGTCTTCTCATTCTGCTCCTTTCCATCGATGCTCCACTTAAAGGTTAGTCCGTCGGCCTGGCAGTGAGAAGACAGACAGTTGGTGAGTTCATGTTTCACCTGCCGGAGTACCTTTGGGCAAGTCATGCGGCCAAATTAAGCAAGGTAGTATAATTTTCTGTTCTCACCTTTGAAACGTTACAAATTATCCTGACATCTTTGGATGTGCAATCCATTGTGACTGTAGGCACTGGGACATTATCTGTTTGGATTAGATAAGAGGTTACATTGCATTATGTATATGTTAAGTATACGTTGATAGTGTCTCACAGGGCACACTAATGTATTGCTGTTTATTACTCACCATACACACATAAAGTGTACACATTATTATAAAGTGACTTCCCGGTGTTACTGTCCATCACCTCTACTGTATATTTGTCAGCGTTGTCTTTCCGCACGTTTGTCAGTAGTAGAGATCCATCTCCATTGGTGTCTGTTTCTTTTCCGGGTCCGATTATGCCATTTTTCTTGATGAATATGCTTGTATCACCCCTTTTCCAAGTGAGTCTGTGTGATGCGGGCACCACCTTGAACGTCAGAGGCAATATGACGTTCTGCCCTACTGTGACAGAATCACTACAACCTGGAGAGGGAGAGGGTTGAAAAGCAGAGGAGGGGAGAGAGGATTATTAAAATTGGGGAACAGGGTAGTGTAATGTTAAGGGCAGAAACAACCTAGGTTTGATACCCAACATGACAAAAAACTACTTTTGAACAGGATAGAGTACTTAAGTCAATTTGGATTAAAGTGTCTGTTAAATGACGTAATGAACTAAAGTAAATAACAGTAAAGAGCTGTTGTTCATGTTCCTTGCTTTAGGTCAGGGCTATTCAACTCCGGTCCTGGAGGGCCGCACCCTGCATGTTTTAGATCTCTCCCTGCTCCCACACACCTGATTCAAATGAACGTGTTGTTACCAGGCTTCTAATAACTTTGAATCAGGTGTGTTATTACTGTTGGAAATCTATTTTATACATAACTTAACAAAAGCCAATTATGTCTTAATTTTAACACTGTATATTTTATTGTAAAAAAAAAACACACATTAGAATGATGTCAAGTGTACTCCCTGCTCCAACACACCTGATTCAAATGAACGGGTTGTTATCAGGCGTCTTACAAATTTGAATCAGGCGTGTTGGAGCAGGGAGAGATATAAAACATTCAGGATGCGGCCCTCCAGGACCGGAGTTGAATAGCCCTGTTTTTAGGTTGTCAGGATAACAATCAGGCTAACCATTCTCCCCTGTTGGGCCTTGTGCCCTACGAGACCAGAGCATCTAACATCTCCTACAGGAGTTTCACCATGAGTCGGTAGTTGGGCTCTCTCTGCCTGTGACAGTTGGTTCAATAATACATTCTAAGCTTGTTCAAGACAAAATACAATACAATACCATGTTTTTCTGTGGATTGCTGTGCATGGGAGATACTGATCATATCCTAAAATGATCTAATCTGCAATGTTATTTTTATAAGCGCCACAAGCCTGGTTAAATGAGAACATGCAAAAGGAAGGGAAATGTTCTCTTATTGCACTCAAACTCTCACATCCTGTGAGAAACAAATGTCAACTGTTGAAGCCACAGCCGCTACATGCAGTACTTGTAAACCAAACTAGTTTACAGGCAAGATGAGATGTTTTTCTGTTTTTATTGATATATTACTGTTTCAGCTAAAATGAAAATACCAGTACACTTGACATCATTCTAATCACATACTTCTAAATAAAACTGTACTTAATAATGTGTTATTTTTTATAATAAAACAAGCAGTGTTAAAATTGTCATAATTGGCTTTTGTTGTTATTTTTAAAATAGATTTCCAATCGTAATAACACATTTAAAACGTAAAATAATTAAAATAAATTAATAAAAACCAATTATTAAGTAACATTAATATCGTCTCAAGCAAGTACAAATTCTTATGTTTTCACTAATGCCATATTTGCCAGATCAATTGTTAATTATCTATTGTCTATATAAATGCACTTCCAGGAAGTGAAAAGCATTGATGGTGAGTCTTAATACAGATGCCTAACTGTTCCTCGATAAAAGGTTTTGCTTCAACCATGGAAAATATTTTCTTAAATTACTACTACTTACAGTAATGCTTGTAATTAATGTATTCAGCATCTGACACGAACATACTACTAATAGTAAATTGTACAATACTATATACGCATTGAGATTTAAGTTTCAAATGTACATTTTGTAATTGAAATATTGCTCAAATATATATTTAAGATTTTAGATTATTTATATGTATTCTGTATACGTACAGTATGTCAGTATAAAAAAAATTCATGAATTTAACCTTTTTACTTTAAGAAACAAAACATGAAAACTTAAGTTTGTTGTGAATTGTAATCGTTATCTTTTTGCATTTTCCATTTTCACACGTGTCATTAGTTGCTGCCTTTTTATTTTAAGAACAGAATTAATATTGCGCCAATTATCTATGTAACAGCATCAACAGCATATAATATACATTTAATTTATTTTGCCAATTATAAAATACATAAATAATAATGACAAGAATAAAAATAGCGCAGTAATAACTGGCAATATTTGGAGTATTTGTATCCAAACCTCAGGTACCTGTAACTGTCGCCAAGCCGACCCACCAGCAGAGCAGGAAAAAGAGCCGAACCATCACCATCCTTAACATCTGTCTGAGAGCAGCGCTCTAGCTCGCGGTGCCTGGGTTATTTCCTCTGGTAGAGGGGGTGTCTGCATTCATGTGTGTGTGTGTGTGTGTGTGCGTGCCTGCTACCGAGACATAACATTGGAGATGAGGAGTTCTAGTTCCAAGAAATGAAATGATGTTAGCTTTTTTGTGTGTGATGTTTTAAGTGAAGAAATCGTGTTCAGTTGCTTTATAACAGCGTTATTCAGGTGTTAAGAGTTAGATTCAGTTAAGTTCTACTCTAATATAGTCTAAGGCGCTCAGAAAGAAAGAGGTCTTCCCTCGTTGTATTCAACTTTAATTTTCATCCGTTTACTAAATTATATATATATATATATATATATATATATATAGGCTAATCTGGAATGGTTAGATACCACAGATTAATTTAAAATATGTTCTTCTCAATTGGTGCTTCCTTCTGAAGTTAGGTGTATAAAACTTTTGTGGTTTTTATGACGTATACTGTATCAGCTAGACAACAGAGCAAAGCATTAGACACAATAAAACCGATAGAAGCACAATATCTTATTCCTTTTGCTTGCAAACAGCCTTTATGTTTTAATATAGCATTCATTTACAGATATTTATATACAGGGATCATTACATCAGCACATTTGTTTCTTCCCAAAGTCCGACTGCTGTCCCAACCATTTTCCCCCAGACTAGTAGGATTCTGGGAGGTCTTGTGACACTACGCTCCCACCAATCGGAGCAAAACAATTTAAAATAAAAACGTAATTAAAAATAAAAACACCAAGCAAATCATGGGACAGTGTGTTTTAGCTTATGCCACTGGTGAAAAGGTTGACACGTCTCTCGCCCTCTATCTCTCACCTTCTCTCTCACCCTATCCGACTCTCTGGACCATTTGACTACAGGGTTCACTTGGGAAACATTAGTTATATTTACTAAAATCTCTCTCTCTCTCCCCCCCTTCTTCCCCGTCAGTCCACCCTCTTGGCCTGCTGCCCGTCCTTGTTGATGACGTTCTTGAAGAGCGTGAGCAAGGGCTTCTGCGTCCGCTCGTCCCAGCTCTTCATGAATCCCCCGTAGCGCTTGCTGGCCGGCGGACCGCTCCAGCGGAAGTGGTTCATCCGGTACGAACCGGCGCCCCCGCCGTCGCCACCATCCTTCTTCTCCTCCTTCCTCTCCTCCTCCTGCTCCTCCTGGTGGCGTTGGAGTAGGAGCAGGCCGACGCCCACCTCCGGGAGCCGTCGGTGGGCGGCCTCGCCGTTGACGCGGATGTCGTTTCCTCCTCCTCTTAATCCTTCTTCTTCTTCTTGTTCTTCTCCTCCTGGGGCCAGCTCGCGCCTGGTCTCGCCGGGGAACACCTCGGAGGACTCCTCCTCCACCCCGTTGGAGGTGAACACCTTGACGGGCCGGCGCTTGCGGCCCACGGGCTTCCCCCAGCGGAAGTGCTCCATGGAGTAGGAGCGCTTGGCACCAGGTCCCCCGCGGGGCTCCGAGGACGGGGAGGAGGGGTAGAGGGCGAGGGGAGGGGGAGCGTCAGTGTCCGCGATGGGCTGCAGGTGGGCCTCGCCCGGGTACATGGGCGTCTCCGCGGTGAGGTCGGAGCGACACAGCTGGACGCACTCCTAGAGCAAGACAGGAAGACGATTAAGCCCTGGCTCTGTAAATGGTAACAAAGTATAGAACACCACTCACAACAATGCTTCTGGCTTTGCAATGTGTTTCAATGTGTGGGGTGGAGCTTTGGAGGGAGTATGTTTTGATTTGAGATCAAAGTTAACAAGCGTTTTTGAGAAAAAAATAACCCTGCCTTTAAAGCTGCAGTCTGGAACTTTTTGTATTTGTAAATGTCCAGTTCACGGCGATTTTTCACTGCATCTTGTGTCTAGGTGAGACATCTGCAAATAGCGATGCATATGACGTCAAACCTCCAGGAAGAATTTAAAAGGCAAACATTTAGGCAGGTAATTTCCATTTTAATACACAGCCACACAAACAGCCACAGAGGTTTACTAAACAAAACATTGTGTTTTGCTGTTTGACCTATCGCCCCCTCTTGTCCACCTTTGGCATTACGCAAGGGTCTGCTTGGTATTTGACACAAACGCAACGGGTCTTAGCACGTGCTATCTCGAGGTGTAACCCAAACATGTTTGGAAGTGCAGCATTTGCATTCTCAATCCTTTGCCTGTGTTTTGCGTTCGAGTCTGTCCGTGATTGTGTGTGTGTGTGTGTGTGTGCGCGCGCGCAACTTACCAGCATGCTACTCTCAGAGGAGAGGTCCTGACAGGACGGCTGTTCCCAACAATGAGTGGCGGCTCCTCTGGCCACGCCCCCCACCACAGCCACAACCAATAGCAGCCACGCAGAACACATATTTCTGCTCTGCCTGCCAATAAGAAACACATTAGGGCCTCTGTCCTCGTGTCCCGCTGTACCTTGCAATGTCCACCGGGGGCGCAGTAGGTCAGAAGTCGCCTAATTAGCATTGCATCATTATGATGCTGGGCTGACAGTGACCAACTGTCTGTTATGAGCACATGCATGGATCCATACAATAAAGCTGCACTTGAGCTGTTAGAAATGTCTGACGTGCGGGCAATAACGAATTAGCAAATCTGAAACACTGAAAACAATTAAGTGGCAGTTTATATCAAGCTTTTCATTTAGTAAAAGGATGCTAAAACACGCATGTTTTCTTAGTTGGCAACTTGATATTTAACTATATAAACTGAAAATACAAATAATATATAGTATATAAATCATAATATAATGTATAACAAATAATATCAAATTAATGTAGATTGGTTTAACATGTTAAAGACAGATAATATAATAACATAAAGAAAATATTTAAGAATATATACAATAATTACTGCCACAAACAATTGACTGATTTCAATTGGTTGTTTTTTTGATGAGACTATCTTGCAGCCAATAGCAATTATAATCGCTAAGTAACAAAATATATAAAACATACTTACCAGATGTGTATTTTACTTCTCCAAGCTCTCTCTCTCTTTGTCTCCCTCTCTCCCAGTGTGTCTTTGTGAGGGAGAGCTGTGTCTATCTTCCCTGGTTCTGCCTCTAGTACCGCCACATTCACTTTTATAGTGTACCTGACCGACACAGCCTCCATTGACCATCACAGGCCACACCCCCTTTCTCCACCCCCCGCCCCCCAACACACACACACACACACACACACACGCACATCAAATGCCTTGAAAATCAGCATTGAGCCGGCTGCTCTTCGTCAATTGTGAATGAAATGTCAGTGGGGATGGAGGGAGATTAAAAAGGAGTTTAACATCGAGCTGCCATGTCGTCAAGGGGGCATGAAAGCCACGGTCCAGGTGTATAGTTACACCCCCGACAACGACACACACACACACACACACACACACACACAAACACACACCGCCAGTAATGCTCCCGGCTCTCGTTCAGTGCTCAGGTGTCACTAATTGTTCACCTGTTGGATTAACATCTTTGACACGCATCTGATGGAAAATGCAGGAAGAGGGGCTGATGAAATGAAGAAGTGAAATAGCTTGAAAAAGAGGATGCTCACATGCCGATCAAATAATGGCCGCACGAGGTCCAAAGGAAGAAGCAGCGGTTTGCTAAGCAGGCCATGATTAGCCGTGCTCAGCCACTGCAGCCCACTATAGTACCCCTGACAGTGGTAAATATATATCACCAGGGTAGAACAAACAGACTAAAACAGGAAGGGTGGGCCTATTTGTTGCTGGAAACCGATCATGGTTGTGCACATTTGTTTTAGCGTAAAACATAAGTGGATACCCATAATATAATATAATGAATAGCATAGCCCGACTTTGGGCGTGAGCATAGGGAACTTTGTACATAGAACAATGCAACATGCGGTAACTGATGCGATCACGGAGAGTAGGGGCAATCTCCCAATAAAAGACCACAAGACCAAACCACATGACCAAACAATTGTGCTGTAATGGCGTAGCAGGCAGTAAACGACAATGCGGTTGCTGTTTCAACTGAAACACCATCAATTAATGTCAACATTGACCAATTGAGTGATTTTATTTCACTTTTGTTAAAGTATGCACAATTTGATGTGTTTTGTAATGTGCTACAAAAATCAGAATACAGACACTGAGGCGCACACGACAACAATATCCTAGCCTCCTCAATGTGTTTCCAATGTGTGGGGCGGGGCTATTAAAGGCGCATCCTATGGCATTGAAGAGAGAAGTGTTATTGATTTGATTTGAGCTTGAATTGAGCATGCATTCTCAATAATTACTTAGTATCCCTTTAAAGCAGTTCTGGCGGATAGCACCTGTGAATGCTGGTATCTTTGAGCATCTTAGAGCATGTCGCACAGTAAAGAAATATATACAGCAGTTTTCTCCTGAGAAGGCTGGACCTAAACATATAGACGAAGATTGAATAAAACAGGCAAGCCAGGCCTGAGTCTTCTCAGGTTAGGTGTGACATAGTTTCTAGAGTGTAACTAACCAGTCATTTGAAACCTTTAAAAACATTTTTTTTTTCGTTTTTTTTCTCTCAACTAAAATAGAATGGTCAGCAAGTGAGAAAAACTCAAAATGCATATGGAATCACATGGGGTCGTTAATGGACCTGATACAGTAATTTGCGAGTCCTGTGTTTCATGGTAAAGACGTCTGCAGCATTGATTTCTGGGCTGCGAAGGAGTTGTAATGTCATGTTGTTGTGGGGTTGTCTTGAAGAGGCTGAATGGGTTTGGTCTGTTTGTCACGGCAAGCGGGTAACGTCCATTAAGCGGTGGCCATGGCCTTGACATTCTTCCTCTTCATGTTTTCCATTACACATGCAGCACACACACACTCACACACGCACACACACACGCACGCGCAGTACGAACGCAGTAAAAATATACACTTAGTCTTTACATGCATACACATGCGGGGAAATGGCTTATGTACCTTTAGCAGCAGGTATAGATACAGTTATATGATATTAACAGCACAATGTAACCTATAGCAGGCTACAATGTGAGTAATTGTAATTGTAATGTGTAATCCCACTGCATTTATTCCTGCACCCTCCACAACTGTCTGTGAATCCTCTTATGGGATTATCTAGATAAAATGTCACACAACGACTAATGCTAAACAAACACACGCACACACACACACACACACACACCAAATGAAAGCACAATACATCAAACACACACTCTACAATAGCACCCACTCGCTGGAGTTTCAGTTCTGCAAGACAATTATAAAGGTAAAGGAACCTCTACTCTTATATTAATATTAATATATATTTATATATTTGTGTGTGTATGTGTATGTGTCTTGAATTAAAAAAAATATATACTTTGCCGACAGAAAGGATTCCATAAAATTATTTCCCTATGTGGATTAAGGTAAAGTAATTTTTTGACAAAACCAAAAGTAAAACCATAAAAAATAAATATTTGGGAAGCATCTAAAAAGTTGCTTATGATAGTGTTTTTTGGTTAATGTTTTGTTGTTTCCTCTCGATAATAGTGTGCCAGCGTGTTTATTTACCTTCACGTACCTTAATTTAACATCTACTGAAAATACGTAGATGGATTACATGGACGATGATGCAGTAAGAAATTACACATCCTTGTCATTTATTTGAACCATAACAGAACATAATAATAATAATAATAATAATAATAATAATAATAATAAACTTTATTTGTTTAGCATTTTCTTCATAGAAGAGGTTGCAGAGGGATTACACTTCCCATAAGAAGTGAAAAATAAAATAAGGCCCACAGTTAAAC
>JAODTR010012087.1:7395-28165 GCA_025399935.1 Amblyopsis rosae | reverse complement strand
GTCAGAGCTTTCCAATGTGGCTCGGGAAAGGGAGGTTTGGGGTCCCCTGCTGGAGCTGCTGCCCCCGCGACCCAACTCTGGATAAGCTGATGAAGATGGATGGATGGATGGATGGATGAATCATTAATACTACCATGCCTCCGCCTCCCGTGCTGCATTGCTATGTTCAGGGCGATATTCTACCTCATAATCAAAGAAAGACAGCTGTGCTGCCCACCGCCGCTCTATTGCCCCTAACTTTTCAGCTTTCAGATGACATAAGGGGCTGTTGTCAGTAAAAACTTATACATTTAGACCCAAATACATAACCCTTTGATGTGTCAGTTATCTTATCGCCCGTTTTAGAGCGAGTAGCTCCAGTTTCATGCTAGTTATCAGATTTTTCTCATTTCTCTCGCTGGCATACGCGATAACTCTTCTTGTGTCACCTTGTTGTTGTAACAACACTGTACCTAGCCTGTTTTGACTCTGACTCTTTGAATCTGTTTCAACTATAAAGGGACATGCGAAGTCTGCTAAATCTAATATAGGTGCAGTGGTAAACTAGTCTTTGAGCTGTTCCAAAGCATTTTGACATTCGGTCGTCCATTCAGTGCTAAGCATCCTGCTGATGTTCCCTTATGGAGGCACTGAGATACTAAGTCATGTAAAGGTCCAGCTATCTGCGAGAAACCTTGAATGAACTTCCGAATCCTAAAAACGAAGCTCCTTTACACTGTTTGGGACCTTCCACTCACTTACAGCAGCAACCTTGCTATGGTCTGTGGCAACACCAGCAGCAGACAGCTGATGCCACAGAAATCGTACCATTTCCTGGAGAAAATCACACTTCACACTACATTATTTATTTATTTTTAATATAAATGCAGAGAGAATATAAGGAGAAACAGCTAGACGTAGGCACCATGTGTCCTCGCCGGTTAATGGTAGCCTAAATGTAACACGGATCTTGTATCTTAAATAACCTTTTAGACAATTTTAACATTAATTTTCTGTGTGCCATAGGCTGTTGACACTTTAAATTTTAGAAACAATGAATGAGGTTGTGACTGCTTATAGCAGAGCCCCCAGTTGGGGCTGCGGCTCTCTGGCCATATTATCAACTAGATTCTATCAAATAAATACCATGTTAACCTGCATTGTAAGTGCATAATCTTGTCAATATACCTTTCACTGGCATGCACAGTAGTAGACAATAAGCTACAGTTCCCTCAGCTGATATTAGACTGGCTTATATAGAACAGAGGTCTTCAACGTTTTTTAGGCCAGGGACCCCTTGGCTGATAGAGACACAGCGCAATAATATATTTAGATGCCCGGCCTACTATGCTGTACCGCAAGTATTTCTGTCGTATGCACGTTTGATAAATGAGGGCCATTGTGTAAACTATCAACACTGTATGTACGTCACTAACTGCTCAGTACTGCTTCTACCCTGCATCAATTCCATCTCATATGAACATTTCTGTCTTCTAGGTCCATGTACGTTTGAGAGCGGTCAGTGCCAGTGGCTTGATACCGGGGAAGGTTCCTGGCAGAGGCAGAGAGCCAGTAATAGCACTGTGCCATCCACTGACCACACCACAGTCAGAGGTGACCGTGCTGACGCAGACAAGAGTTACACAAACCATAGAGACAGTTCCTACTAAAGGCCCATGTATGCTTCTGTGTCAAAGCTATGGCGTCACCTACGGATAGGGCATAACCGCCCCGTCAGGCTATGGCATAGCGTGCGCCTTTCCAAACATGTAACTACCCGTCATTCCGTCTGTCGATTCAACGCAGCAGTCTTGCGGATACAAGCCCATATGCCTCGGAAGTGGTGTCCAAGTAGTAGTTGGGAATGTTTATTACAACGCAATAGCCATTCATGCACAGACTGTCCTTAACACTCACACTGGTATACTTATTAGACTTTCTGGACAGAAACGTTTGTATATTTCTTGCTTGAGCATTATTAGCAAAGAATAGCCTACACCTGCACATGACAAGACAGGGATTTTCATGGGATTACCTTGTGATACGTGCAGCGAAAAGCGGTCTTTAATACTGTAAATACTATTTTGTGTCAGCAGATTGTTTTCTATGGCAGATGTTTGTTTAACTAAGAGAATCGCTGGAAAGAAATACTTTCAAAACGTTTACACTCAATTTGTGTTCTAATTCAGGCGCATAAACAAGACGTGGCACTTTCGCATTTTGCCGCTTCGCATCAATCGCATGCGCAGTCAACGTGCACACAGGTCCGTGCGGCCAACGCAGAGCAAATAATATGCTGAAGCTACGCCGTAGCTAGACGTAAAGATCGACGCAGAAGCATAAATGGGCATTAGGTATTGTCTAATAGGAACTGTGCTGTTCTTGCTTATCCCTAGGCCACTACATGACAGTGAATCACAGCAGCATGCAGGCTGAGGCCCACCTACAGAGTCCAACCCTCCCACCACCTTCTGAATACTGCCAGATTCTGTAAGCAATACTCTATAATAATTACATAATAATAATCTATATCGTACATGTCGTGGTTGGGTGGGGGGCAGAATATGCCAGGCATGGACAGATTACAGCACGGGCCCTGACTCTGAAAGGGGCCCGTGACGGCCTGTATTAACTATAATCATTTTAATTTTGTCTGTGACAAGTAGCCTAGCTTTAAGCAATTTAACTTACTGTACATAGGTCTATATAATTTACACTTTGCTAAGTACCTCCATATTATGGTCCAATGCTACGTTAACAACTGAAACTATGCATGGAATCCATTCTGAAATGCTAATCCGATAGCAAAACAATGGCGAACGTTTGCCAACGCTTGCAAGCGGTCTGAGGAGGTAGTTGCCAAACACACAGGGATGCTGGACAAAGGGTGATCTAACCATTTAAAATGTTTACACAAAACGTTGTATTGTTAAAGTTCATAAAGCAAACATGTTTTTCAAACAATATTCGCCTCAGTTTACCTCATTTGAATGCACCTCATATCAGTTTAGACTCTATACTGATATGAGGTGCATTCTCTAAACTTTAGAGGGGGTACAGTACTTTCAGCATTGCTGAATCCAAAACATCCTCGATCACTATAGACAAATAGGAGTAGGCTAGAATCACCAGAAGACGTATGCAAAAGCTGTAATTATTTGTAATGTATTTATGTCTGTGGATGATGGGCTCCTGCACATCCCTGTGCCCAGGGCCCAGGGACAGTTTAATCCGTCTTTGGCCAGTGGTTAGGGTGGTTGATTCCCATAAGATGCTTCTTAATACTTGTAATTGGACTCCTATGGCGTAGCCACGGGTGTGTCAGGGCCACTTAAAGAGGCAGCTGGCACACCCAGAGATCAAATGCAGAAACAGAACATATTTTTATTATAGCCTCGCTAAAATATTTTGTACGAAACCTAGGCTATTGTGGTTTAATTACTAATAATAATAGCCCACTTGTTAATTTAAAGTTTCTTTAGTCAAAAATCACATCATCATCCATCCACTGTTAAAACGTGTATCTTACACACAACTTCATTGGCTGTCCCTGCGAGCATCACACGGGCGTAGTAGTACTGTAGTAGCCGGTGTAGTACTCAAAAGTAATCGTCAGATAAAAAGTGATTGCTGTCCACATCTACGGCTGCTTTTATCTGGCTGAAACAGTCAAAACGTGCAAATATAGGCCTAATCCTATCTTTATGTAAATGGTAGGTAGTTTATGTAATAATTTATAAGTGATCCATACATTTTTACCAGTTTTTACCTATATAGTGTTGTTTAAAATATGTACGTATTCATATAACATTAATCATAGTAATACAACTTTTTTTATATAAATAGGCACTTTTATCCAAAGCTCTTTACTGTATTTTTGCCTGACATTCACCCAGTCACACACACCAATGGTGATTGCTGCCATGCAAGGTGCAACCAACCACTGGGAGCAGTTAGGGTGTAGGGGGTTAGGTATCTTGCTCAATGGACGCTTACAGGTAGGTAAACACCAGGGTTTGAAACCACAACATTCCGGCTGGAACCCCAACACCCAGACCACTAGACCATCCTGTCCCCAGGACATCCTGTCTATTTTTACTAGCTAGACAACAATCAGTTGCTGCTTGCTTACTTACTGTAAGATCCTCCCTGTTATCTACTGTAGCCAACTGTCTGCAAACATCCTTCCCTCTTCCCTCAGCTTTCACTTCCACATGAGTGGGGAAGGTGCTGGGTCACTCAGACTGCTGATGCAGCAAGATGGAGGCAGTGAAGAAATCCTGTGGTCTCACAGTCGTAACAGTCTCGCAATGTGGACGCCAGTGTATTTGCCCCTGGGGCGCTTATACACACGGCCGTACAAGGTTTGTGTGTGTGTGTGCTCAGATGTCTTTGCACACTTATTGCATTTACATGTGTGCGTGCATGTATTTTCGTGTATGAATATTATCGTATCACTATTGTATGTTTATCATGTTTTTTTTAGGTTTTGTTCAGTAGCCAGCAGAGGGCTGGTCAAGGCGTCACCACTGCTAGATCTCACACTGTTGCTGTGGATGACATTTCTTTTCTAAACTGTGAAAAGTCCTACACTCCACCAGGTAACCCATGTTTTATTCACTGGGCTGTGTTATTATACATTCGGCTACAGCATGTTGGACAGGGATGGAGTTTGTATGTGTAAGCAGGCGATGGCACTCAACACCTGGATACATGGTGTATCATATGAACTGCTTTGTCTTTCTGCAGGTGTGTTTGACTATGACTGCTCTTTTGAGGACGGCTTGTGTGGCTGGATCCAGGTAGCTGAAGATGACTTGGACTTCCAGAGAAGGCCTGGTCCCACTCAGACCCCCATCACTGGGCCTGCAGGAGACCACACCACTGGCACTGGTTAGTGATAGTCTTCATAAGCACCAGGGTTGTCACTAGAGACTCATGGACTATACATCGATTTTTAGAGGGGTCTGTGGACATATAACAAAGATATAGTGGCAAGTAGAGCATAGAAAAACAACATCCATACAAATGATGCCAATGACATTAAATATAGTATAATCAGAATAATAAACCAAGAAATTCAGTTTGGACATTTCTGTAATGGTCAACAGCACACTTGCTGTATAATCAATACAATTGTTAGTTGCTGTTCCCCAACAGACTGAAACAAATAAGGCCAACGGTAAAGTGGAAATACACATTTACGTCCCTGGCAAGCACGCTCACATTCATATGCTATTTATAGATACCATGTGACGTCACTTTAAGTTAGTGCCGATCCGCCGCCATATTTGGGTCCTGTCAGATACGCAACTCCCACCATAGAACTATCAGAGATATATATCAACTATCAGAGATAACTATCAACGATATATACTGTATGAACAAAATGTAAACAATATAAAACAACAAAGCATCATCTTTAACTTTAATGTACTGTATAGAGATATATTTTGACTGCCAGTGTTGCTTGTGACTGCCTGTGAACCTGGAATTGTTGACCTGTAAAGTAAAAAATGCAGTATGTTAATATATTGAAGCTAAACTCGTTGCTTGTTACAAAATGATTGGACTTGTGTTTTATTGCTTTAAAGATAAGAAAAAGCATATGGCCATAATCTACATCACGTAGCCTGACCTGTATCCTTCTTCTAAAACAAAACATGTACCTGTGGTTAGCACTTATTAGCACTCAAGCTAGTCGCCCTTTAACTAACAAAGCTCCAACATTTTAACCAGTAACGTTTGGTAATTACATGTCTTGGGATGACTGGTTCATTTGGTCTCCAGATGCTGTTGGTGTTGTTCACTTATCCTGCAACGACGTATTGATAGACATCCTATGTAGAATACTATATTGATTTGCCTTGGTATGGCCAGCTTATTAATTTAGCATTAAAAATTAATTGAAGCAGACGCTTGCGGATTCTAAGGTACAGAATACAGTTAGATGAGGTAATATGAATCTCAAATCGCAACCAATAATTTCTTTCTGTCTCAATTACATGCACTGTATTCGCTCTTTAAAATAGTCGGAGTTGGGAACAAATATGGCGGAAGCTACATCGGAAGTGATGTCTTTGGTATCCATGAATTGTAGAATTTCAGTTGTCTTTGACAATGTGTACAGATTGTGTCAAAGAATTGGATTCTGCCTAATGTTTCTACCTAATGTACTGTATAGCATTAGTAACTATTGTAGTAAAATGTATTTTAATACAATACAGTATGCTAGTTTAGATTAAGTTTATTATTTGCATGGTCACAAGGCTTATAAAAATGTATCATTCTTCTTTTAGGCCAATACTTGTACATTGAGAATTCCCCGCCCAGTGTTAGAGGGAACGTGGCCCAGCTGATGTCGCCGATGTTGCCATCTAGTGGTGATAAGGGATACTGCATTACATTTTGGTACCATATGTCTGGAGCCGCTGTTGGTTCTCTGAAGATGGTCCTACAAACAACATATCCCATAAAGAAAATCTTGGTAAAGCAAGCAGGAGGGTGTAGTGCCATATTTAAGATACAGATTAATCTAACACATTAATATGCAAAACCTGACCATTCTAAAACAAGAAATGTTATTACTGTACTTTAGTCACAGATGGGAAGTAACTAAGTATACCATTGTTGTACTTCTTTGTACATAAGTATTATTGTAAAGTGTTGTCCAATTTGTTAAGTGAATAGTGAATCTGGGTAATGATGTAAACAAGTGACTGATAGACATAGATGTTTACAGTAAGTACATTATTTGCACTTTCACTTGCTTAGCAATATGTTGAGTGGAGTTCAGTCTGAAGCAGAATGCTATTTAAACAGTTATCTTTGGCGAATGGCTTAGTTCGGGCACTCTAACAATGCTTTAACCCCCTGAACAGGCAAGCAGCAGACATACAGTTTATAAGGCAATATCATGATAGAAAACATGCATAACAAAAGCAAGCAACACATATATACACATACAGTACACATGAGAAGACCAAGCAAATGAGCTAAACAAATGCTCACCGTGTATCACTGAAAAGGACACAACAGAAAGGACACACACGACACATGAAACACAACGAGGAGGAGCAGGGCAGATGGCCGGTGTTCTACCATGAACTCGGTGATGGTGAAAATGGTGGGAAACTAGTTAAACTAAGCTTCTTTTTTGAGGGGCCAATGGGGTAGGGTAAGTCAGCTGGGTGTAGCGGGTCAGATAGGTGGCTGACTGTCAGCGGATAGCTGGGAGCAGGAAGACTTCCATGGCCGGCCAAATCTACGGCTTAATTACGTTATGCTTCGGGTTTCATGGTGTTGCAGACATCTCACATCCTCATTGTGAGGATGTCACTCAGTGCTCCTTCCTCCCTCCCTGTAGGTATGGCAACAACAGGGCAGCCACAGGAATTACTGGCAGGAGGTCCGCATACCCGTGACCTTACCTGAAGTCCATCGACTGGTTCTAGAAGCCACCGTGGGAGGGGAGGCTGGAGACATTGCCATTGATGACATCACACTATTTTATGGACCATGTGGAACCTCAGGTGGGATTGGTTGATGACTTTATTTATCTATGCCATTAGGTATTGGTCAATATGTTTCTACAGTGACATGCATTTTTATGTATTTATTCATATGTTGTTTATCTGAATTAATGTATCCTAAATGATTTGTGTGTCTGTGACACTACGTCCATGTACAACGCGCATTTTGAATCAACAAAAACACTACAATAATATAATGAATTGATTGTACACATCACATCAATATAGTAACGTAATTATGTTTTAGACTCGAGTCAAATGAACATGTTACTAACATTTCAGATGTGATTTCATTAATGTGCTTCTACTTTTCTCTGTCCATTTTGTAGTCATTGTATCTGTGTTTCCACAGATACTTTGGTCATTGGGCTTACAGTTGGCCTGATCCTCTTGGGTGCTGCTGTATTCTCAATTGTCTGGGTGCTGAGGAGTGGGGAACAGCACTCTACCACGTATGTCATGATATGACTATTATGAGTGCTGTGAATATTACAGGGACAAAGAGTTTGGGGTATTTCTGATCAAGTATAGAGCCCTATGTTATTTTCCTAAACCATCAAATGCATAGGATAAACAGTCCAAATGATTCTGTGGTTTTTAGATAATTGAAATATGTTAGTTAACTTTGAAAAACATTTTTGTCTCTGTCTTAGCAGCCAGCCAGGAACCATGGACAATGGTGTTACTGACGAGGACATATTTGATCTTTTTGACTGTGCTATAGATGTAAGTTCAATGGTGCAATTATACTGTTAACATCCTTTCAGCTTTTACAGTGATCACATGAAAACCTTATTTTTCTTTCCAGGAATCACACACAAGAGATTCTGCCAGTTCTTTTGGCAATCCAACTGTTCAGATTCTAGGAATTGATTCCATTACATCTTCTGATGTTTAATGAGTTTAGAAAAAAAAACACAAAATAAAATAAATAACACTATACAGTCTTCTACTTTTATTATAATACCATGCTGTGCTGAAGTACTGCATGTCTATGGATGGTCTGCTCTATTGAACATAACACAAAGCAGTGTTTGTATTATTTAGTATACTAACTATGCTAATGTATAACAGCCTTACATACTAGCCAGTATCCATCATAATACCATCATTCAACAGTGAGTTTATTGCTATCTTCTGGAGAATATCTAAACTGGATATACAGATATCTAGATATGAAATCTAATGAAAGCCTTAACACTGTGGACCATGGTGTTCTACTTGCTAAACAACATGGTCAATGTTTCCCTAATGGATACAATTGTTTCTGGAAGGCATAGCACAGAGGGCGAGATATATTATGAGTTTTCGTCAGACTTCAGTTGTGATATCGGTGTAGCTCAATTTTGGGGCCCCTGTTGTTTAGTCTACATAAATGAGCATCCAAATGTAAAATGTTCTTGTTCGCAGATGTTCTTGTCCGCAGATGTCTATGTTGCAGTTGGAATGCTACCAATCGTATCTGATTTCAAACATCTTGGTATAATTGATTCTAATGCATAGGCCGTGTCCGAATACCCCTACTTGCCTACTAGTAGGTGATACGCAGTAGCCAAGTACAGTATGCACACGATATACTGATTGTTAATATTTTTTAAGTAGGCAACGGATGCACACTACTCGCATACAACTGGCCCACAATGCTTTGCTTCTGGACAACATTCAAAACATTTCTGGTCAGAGAGGAGGACGGCTAACTGCTATCTGGTTCATTCCTGTTATGCGGTAACATTTTGAACTTTCTTTTTCATGTTTTTAGTATTATATCGGAATAGTGACATGCTTAACTGTCAGGAGAATACATGGTCAAGCTCAGGCATTTATAATATGAACTATGGGTTGAATGTTTATATTACATAGACGTTATTCCACCCTGTTAGGGACATTTACATCGTTATCACAGAATGTTAATAATGTAAATGTTTAACAATATAAATTTTTTCTTAGATACTATATGTCCCATATTCAATTACATTTTATTCTTTAATGAATGACGCATAACAGGGTGGAATAGAACATAACAAGAGTGATATACTCTCACAGTCTAGCATTATTTTGTTATAGTGAGCATATGGCCAGTTGTTACATCCTTTACTGAAATTGTATTGATAGTTTAATCCCAAATATATATAAAAATATAAATTCATCAGTGTAAATAATTATTTTCTATAATTTATATTAGAATGTCCACCCTGTTAGGATTATAAACCTAACAGGGTGGACATTTCTGAGCAAAGTTAGCCACAGTTCTATGAGTGATCAAGATTGTGCTAGTTAACCTACTACACATAAATAGAACTTTTATAACTATATAAAATGGTTTTTTTTTAAATGTATTATCAGACCAACTTTCTTCATAACTTTAAGAGTGCGACAAGTAGATTAACATCATAAAACTTGGAAAATGTAACATGAGTGAAAGTTTATGCTTACCTCACGTTGTTCCTTTGAATTCCCTCCAAAATTACAATGTAAATACTTGAATATGGCCTAAATGTAATTGTAGTCTCCTTGTTTTTAGAAGGCAAACGAACAGGGTGAAAGATGACTTCAGGGACAAACAAGAAATTATGAAAATGTTAAGAAGTAATATAGTTTTCCCTGGTATACTTAAATGTTTAGAGATAGTTTAACATGTCTATAAAACAATTAAAGAATATTTTGAGTATTATATAATTTGATGGCTTTTAGTTCATGTGGAAGTTGGTTACAGTACTTTGCACTGGGGACATGGCAAAATGGAATGCATACCAAAATAAAAAGGTATGTATGTAGGTAGGTAATAAAAAAATACAATAAATGTGTAATAAATGTTTTGACCACTCGTTTAGCATTAGGCTGTAGGCCTACAGGAGACTCGCCAGGAGAATAATAATTATCGGACTATGCCATGCAAGGATTTGATTATGCATGCACATTCGGTTAGTTAGACTAATCTCAAATTAACCTACCTTTCCATATAGTCTGCATTTGCAATAAGCTATATTCCTGTAGTAAATACTGCTGCTTGAAAGGTCAATGATCTTATAAATACAATTGGTACTCTACTGTAGACAAGACATGGGTTCTAGGAAGGGGGCTAGCATCACCTCAAATGTGTTTGAAAATGCCTCTGCTTCAACCTCCAAATCTGGTAACTGTATGATATCTTGGTTATCATTGTTTGTTTACATCAAGCAACAACATTACATGGTAAGAGGGGGTGTATGGAGTACACAGCCTTTGGACAGTCAGTATTTTCAGTAAGAGCAATACATATTGGAACAGTCGGACAACTTTTACCAGAGAATTTGACACACATTGCATGCTTAGAATCATGGCTAAAAGAGTGTGTGACATTGTAGAATAACTTCATAAAACCTGAAGCCTATATAAGCCTATATTTAACACATTATTAGGACATACTAATACTGTAAACATTTACTTCAGTATTAATATTCCCTTAACTACAAATATATGTCTCTTGTGTCATTACAGCTGCCTAGGTACTGCAGTTGAAAATTACAGCAAACATGGATAAGCAGAAGTATTAATGTGCACTGTTAATGTAACCTGTAACTGCATAAATAAATACTGGATGCCATTGTTTAAAACTCTGCTACAGCTTTTTTGTGTTCTAAATGATCCTGAATGCTTACAAATATACATGAAGGTTTTTGCCTTTATTATTGGGTGGTACTTCCATCTAGTGGGGGAGCACGGAGCTGTAAGTAATACACAGTATACTGTACGGTCTGAGGAGGGTCTTCACTTTTGTGGCGCGTCTTGGGCAGCCTATTTAAAAGGTCAAGTGGTTTTTTGGGGGGGAATTTAACTAGGCTAATGTATTGTGGTCTTAACACGGAAGGGTTCATCTAAATAATGCAACTATTATCAACGTATTGGCTTCTGAGAGATTGTACTCACCACAGGATATCACAACACAACTTGTAACACTGCGCGTATCCATGACTTTCATGTGCTTTCTGCGAAATGCCAAAAGGAAGGATGTCGATCACCTTGGCAAATATGCTCCATCTCATAGGAGTAGTTGGTGCATTCCAGTCTCAAATAAACAGCATGAAGTTACAATCTGTAGATGGTAAGTCCAATTTAGACCAAATGCAATTCTGTTGATTGTCACTCATGAAGGTTGATTTAATATAGCCTTAGTTATGTAGGTACAGTATGGTTACATAACTAATGTAGACTGCAAAGTAGGCAATGACCCTTTAATAATAACAGGGTCACAATTCTAATTTGTAATAGGCACATTTAATTTAATTATGTCAGATTTTATATTGTTATCTCAGTTTACCTTTTTATGGAAACCATCCATTATTCATATTTTAATACGTCATCAGCCATAGTGCCATTCTGTGCTTTCACAACATCCGCCATTCTGCCCTCATACGGCGGCATTGGGTCTGCTGGTGTGAAGAATGTCAGGCATGCCTTCGCCGATTGCTGTGAAGGAGTGTTAGGATACGCTGTTGTTACTACAAGTATACAGCATGGTTGTTTGGCTGTGTGTGTCACACCATGGTTTAAAAACTTCTAAAAATGTGGTGGTCCTGTTAATAATTAATAATGCCTATGGAGGATAGTGCAGAGCACCATATACCAACTGTATATATACATATATATATGTAATATTTCCTACTTTGTATTCCCAGGGGTTTATATGGCTATGCAGGGTTTCGCTTCCCCAGAGGAAAGGCTGACGCTACATTTTCAGGGCCTTATACCCGAGTGGAAGAGAAGGACATACAGATCCAGGTCTAAGGATTCAAGCTGGGTCACAGACAAGAAGGGTCCCTACCGAGACCAGAATCAGCCTGAGAACAGTGACCCCGACCTGCTACATGACGAGGGACACCACAATTCCTCACAGATAATGGTATGATGTACCTGTATACATTATGTAATGTTTTTAACCTTACCATTATTTTTTGTTTTTGCACACATACTGTATTAAGGAAAAGTCACGTAAAGGTAAAATCATGAAACCACAGCATTCATTATGCTAATAAACCTTACATTTAAGATGAATGGACTGTTGAATGGCCTTCCTGTAGCACTAAGCTGGGTTTTTCACATCTTTGTCTTGCCAGGACAACGATCACATTTACTACACATCTAAAACCTATGGTCCTGGGGACCCTGGCAGCAAAGGCCTGTGGGTGGATGCTGATGGACTGGAGAAAGACAATCGGAAGGTCCATGGGTTCCTCTCTGGTAGCCACAAACAAACAGCGGTATGGAAACCCTCTGAGAAGCATCTGGGCTGTGTCAGTCTACTCTAGAATGACCAGTGTACTAGGAAACAACTCTACATTATAGGAGCAACGGGGGCTAGAGTACATTGAAAGCAGATGTCCACTTGCAAATGGCCAATACTATATGTAACATCATGCACACATTACATAACTGGATAAATTACAGTGAATCATTGTTTGGAAATATTAACTTGTTATATAATAATAATAATATTATAATAATATTAAATGGTACACTCCTCGTGATTGTGTGATACTGTAGGGAGCCGCAAATGTCAGTCCTAGCTCATTGTGTATCTGAAACTCAACAATGCATGTTGCTGTAGGGAGGGGTGTAGGAATATTTAAGTCTAGGAGAGCTGAAGAGGTTAGAGAAGTGACAATCACTCTGCACAAGGTGTTGAAGAGGCCTTCCCCTACATGGTTTCAATCACAAATAACATTATTAACAACAAAGAGAATGTTCAACACAAGTTTGGCTTTAAGAATGGACAATGTGCCAAATTGCTTTCAATGTTTTCAGCGTACGTTGATGATGATATATTATTTTCTTCACAACCTGACTGTGGATTTTCATTTTCTTTCAGAGAGTAAATCTCTCCTTTGAATTTCCTTTTTATGGTCATATCCTGAAAGAAGTTACAGTTGCGACAGGAGGTAAGTCTTCGGTTGCATTATTACGGCATGCTAACCATAACCCTTAAACCTATCTGATCCAACAATCTAAAGATTAGATCGAGGAAACATACACTTAACAAATCTTGACAGTGTGTTTTCTTTCACCAGGCTTCATTTACACTGGAGACGTCATCCATCGGATGTTAACAGCCACACAATATATTGCCCCTCTAATGGCTAATTTTGACCCCAGCCTATCTGAAAACTCCTCCGTGTTTTACTTTGATAATGGTACAAGAAAGGGGCAATTATTAATAATTAAAGCAAAGACTATGTGTACATTATAATTGAAATGTAGGCTACTGTATGCTGATATTGAGTAGACTGACACATTCTTAATGTGTGTCTATATATAATGTACATTGTGAATTCCAAAATGTATACAGGGAGCCAACAGGTAGTTCATAATGGAGTTTGCAACCTATGTATGCAATGTTGGTTGTAAACTGTGACCCGATTAGGTTTGAATAGCATTTTGCATTAAGCTCACATTTAGTGTGCATACAAAGTATCTCTATGATGTCATTTTATGACCCCAACCCATATTGTGTCTGCTTGTCTATGTGTGCTTGTACTGTATGGTTGTGTTTGTGTCTTAGGCACAGCTTTAGTGGCCCAGTGGAATCGTGTTTACCTACAAGATGACCTTAGGCTGGGCACCTTTACCTTCCAGACCACTCTGCACAGCGATGGCAGGATTGTCTTTGCCTACAAGGAGGTTAGCATATTTCAGTTTAACTGGTAGACTAATCTGAAATGAGTAACCCTGGTCTCAACTGTACTTTGGTTATTTTAGATTCCAGTTGACATCAGTGGAGAGAATCATACTAATATTATATGTTCTCAGATTCCAGTTGGCATCAATGACATCAGTGGAGAGAATCACCCTGTCAAAGTGGGCCTGTCAGATGCTTTTGTGGTACTTCATGAAATAGAGCAGATCCCTAGTATGTGAATTTATTTGTCACATTATTTATAAATTGTTCAGTCTAGCAACCGCTCTTATTTTACGATTTGGCAGTGATAATCAGTATTAAATCAAATCAGCTGGTGATTGGAACACCCTTAACTAATGAAAAATTTGTGAAAAACATATTTTCTGGTGGTTCTGAAGGTTAACAATTCAGAGTTCCCAGACTGAAATAGAAAACGATGCAAATACTTGAGGCTTCCACAATCAGGAGGATTACTAAGCTATGAAATAATATGTTTGAGAAATGCAAACATTGTGTCTTACCTTAGATGTTCGAAGGAGGACGGTCTATGAATATCACAAAGTGAAAATCCTCAAGTCCAAGATATCAAATTCCACAGCTGTCGAGATCCTTCCTCTTCCAAGTAAGTCTTTCTTGTAAAGTAGCAATAAATAAAAGGGCTAAATATAAATAATCAACTCTGTGCGGTGAATGTGGGTCTTGACCAAACAAAATGCAGAAACACAACAAAATTAACAAGCTGACATGACAAAGTACGGTGCATACAACACATACTGTCTTATCTTTGTGTTTACAGAATAGTAGCCTCTCAACAAACAACAAGGAAATAATGACAGACACGAAACAAAAGACAAACCAAATATGCACCTTCCCCATAAGTGCAGCGTGTTATTGATTAGTCCATTGTGACTAGGGTGTGTTGGGTTTGTGCCGGTGGTCATTAGTACACCAGTGAAGATGAACGGAATGTGGAAGCACTTTCTACAGGCAGTGGGTCATCTTTTATTAGTCTGTTATCATTTGAATCCACCTGTATCTATCTGTACATTTGTTCTTGCGTTTCTTTGCTGCCATGCCATGCTACTCACAAAACAATGCTAATAGACATTAGACCAGGCAGCAGTGGCACAGCTACAGTATACCTGTAGTAGGCCAAAGGTAAGCCTATTCAGCTGCTTAGTCTGCCATTGCACGCTTCATGCATCCTGCTGCATTCTCAATTCCTAGCCTGCCTTCAGTTCTCCAGCTGTGGCCCATGTGTCACTTCTCAAATCGGCTTCAACTGCAGCTGGTGCCACCGTCTCCAAAGGTACTATGTGCAGCTTTTTATCTTTTACTTTCAACATATTTGAGGGTGGGGCAGGGGAAATGGGTGTTTGTGACTTTAATACATTTCCTGTCAATTCCATGTCAGATGCTCCAGTGGCTTTGATCGTAATAGACAGAATTGGGTGGATCTAGGCTGCCCGGAGGAGGTAATTATAATGTGATGAATGCAAGCCTGCGTCTGAATAGTAAAAAAAAGGACCTATGTCCTTTGCTAGCCTCTTTTCCTTGACGTCGATTGAAAATATCATGAGGTCAAGCGGATCTGCCGCTGTGAAATGACAATGTACCAAAGATAGAACAATTTAAACTGCATCTTAGATACTTTTCCTTGTGTGTTCTTACCGTGTTGTTTCAAATAAAAAACATGACTTCACCAAAGTTATAACCTGTACCAATCACAAAAGTGAAATGAAATGGTTTTAGAACGGTTGCTCACATTCACCCTCAGGCTATTTATCCCATGAATCCCAATATGATTGAAAAAAATTGGAACATGTATTTAAGACCGGCATGGACATTATATATGTCCTTTCTTTTCATAAAGATTGATCCAGTGTATACCCTATGGCAAAATAGATACGAAAGAAAGCATTGAAGCACCTTTCCTTAGCATTTAGACAATTTAAACTTAGATACGTCAGGGTCATTTCACTCACTAAGGTTCCTAAGCAATAAAGACTATTCAAATGCAGCCTACGCTTTTCCCCTATTATCCCTCATCTGTACTATTCTTCATAAGAATGCTGTTGAATCTTTGCTCTTGTAGAGAAGGGATCTAAGGTGTATCTTGGTGACAAACATCACAGAGACTAAGCCTGGCCGCCTCATGCACACAACTGCTGCCGTCGTCATGGACACTACCTCCCCTGGCTCTACTGTCGTAGGGCCCTCGTCCAGGAGCGGCAGCAGCACCACCAAAAACACATACACACCCTGGGTGCAGACCAGCAGACCAGATCACGGTCAGTACCTGGTGCTAGTTGTTTGGTCACCAATCGTATGTCGCTTTATACAGTCAGCGACTGTAAACAAATACAAATGAATCCTGTGGTACATGGGAACATAAACGACACCTAACACTATAGCCTAGACAATGCGTTGGGCGGAGCACCTTCATGACATTGAAGATGGCGGTGATTTTGTTTTGGTTGCGTTTTGAATGCAAACAATCAAGCTTCCACTAGTATCCCTGATTCCACCTTTAAGTCTTCCGCTACTGTGCACCCTGGACCTACCGAGCAATGCCACAATTTAGATGACCCCAGTGGGATACACTTTACCAGTGTATGTATTTGAATGGTTTGCAGTGTGGGGGGTGAATCTCATTATGTGGTTAGTAAGTGCACATTGTCATTGTGCAAGCGGAAGGTGTTTCATGAGGCTTGTGGAGGCCTAACACACTAAGGGTCAAGTGGTCAGCTATTTCCCAGGACCCTGTCAGGTCATCGATGGTACATATACAACGCCATGTTAAATACTACATACTGTCCTCAGATACTGAAAGATCGTACGCACGGGTGGCTATCTGGGTTTTTTGGTAGCGGATGAATCTGCAAGGGTGATATGTTTGGCTATGGAGAGTACTGATGCTTGGCAGTTGGTTTTGACATCGTCTTTTTCTTGGAATTGTGTGTTTTCTTTCTCCGAGAACCATTAGGTTCTAGAAAAAACAACATTGTGGCCATGTAGGTGCCATGCACACTGCATCTACCTGTAATTCACAATGTTTGACTTTATTATATTACAATTACTTTGATATATGTTTTCAGATGACACAAAGATCTCTTTGCACATTAATGAAGCATGTAAGTATTTGCTTTTGCATGCCACCCTGGTATGGAAATATACATCTTATGCAGTATTCACCAACTACTGTACCATGTACTGTAATGTGCTGCTTCTGTTTTCTAATAGCTGGCTATAGGGCATTTGTTTAATTCTTGTGTGAGCGGTGCTGTATATTTGCGTGTGAGACCTAGCATCACTGTGCTACAGCAGCAGAGGTGGGCAGCAGCACAGAGGACAGCCAGGATAGCCTCCAGACAGGTCTCATGGTGGGGATAATCCTGGCTGTGATCCTGCTGGCGACCGCGGTACTGCTAAGTGCTTACATGTACAACCACCCCACCTCCAGCGCCAGCCTGTTCTTCATAGAGGTAATGCACCCCTTTCTGCTACTTGTATGCTGAATATAACACATTGCTATGTAACAATCAACTGGCTTATCTGTCAAAATATGGCGTGCAATGGTGGATAAATAGAAGATGTCATAGTCCTTTCCTACGTCACCCCTCCTACAGCGACGTCCTACGCGCTGGCCGATCATGACGTTTCGTCGGTGCTCCGGCAACCCTTCCTACTGCGAGGTGGAGGCTGCTGGTCTAGACAGGGACAGCATGGTGGTCATAGACCCACAACAGTCTTTCATCATGTCTGGCAGGAGAGAAAGTGACCTGAAAGAAGGTTTCATAGTTCCTGACCAGAGGGAATGCTTCCTGATCTCAGACAGCTCCTGACCAAAGCTGCATGTTTCCAGAAGGCTGTAGAAAAGTGCTGCTTTCTCTTCACCATTAAGGACAAATGTATGGTGACATTAGGAATAGTGCAAACCTCAGTGAAGAAGTCATCTTTGAATATCTAATGGCTTTGGCTGCACACTAGTTTTTGCTTGTTAAGACATATCTTCTCCAATTAATTATATTTCTGTGTGAAGGCATGTCACAAAGCAACAACCTTTTACTCTGCTCAGGTTCTCTTCTCTTATGTTTACCTCAACGTCATAACATACTTGTAGTGATGTTGTTAAATGCTTGTTGTGTGTACATTTTCCACAGGAGTGCCATTCCCATAATCCTTGTGGGCCGTTCCCATACTTCCTTTGGGAGATGGAATGTCAATATGCGGGCTGTTCTCACACTTCCTTTGGGTAATGGAATGTCATATATGTGGGCCATATCCAGATTTCAAAAATACAAACTATATTCCTCACCACCACTTTAATCTGCCAAGAGTTAGGCAGCTGTCAGGAGGCTTTCAGTACCATGTGGTGTAAAGTACTGGCTGCTTCCATAGTGAAATGTTGTCTTACTGTGTTTAATTATAAAGCTTACATGATGTACAAATCATACACATTTCCAGATTTATTATACAGAAATAGTCAATACAAATTTGCATAGTCAGATTTTTAGGGCTGGTTTCACAGACATGTATTACACTGCAAAAAATGCCCTTTCAAATATAAGTGCAAATACTGTATATTAGTTATGAGCTGAATGAATTGTTAAAACAAGCAAAACTGGCTGGTAAGTGAAATTCACTTGATAAGATTTTCTTAAAGTTAGTACACATTTACTTAAAATAAGTCACTAGATAAGCCATGTATATTAGAAACAAGTCCAACTAGATTTTAAATCTAAAAACAAGATTATCACACTAAATTAGATATCGTTTTTACAGTGTAAGCATAGTCCTAGACTAATAACATTTTCATTAGAGATCATTTATTTGTATTTTTTAGTACTGCATATTCATATACAAAAGTCAGGATGTAATGGTGATAATGTACTATATATTTATCCACTAACAATAATTGCAGAATAATAAATTTGTTATAATGACTTGGCATGCACATTACAACAAGTAGTTTCCAAACAGCATTGACAATAATTAATTTATTCATCAATTAATTTAAAATGAATCACACTTAAGGATCTCAAATTTATTTAAGTATTCCTAACCTACTGTATTTCCTAACTTTTCTTTGCGGTAATTCTTGGCCACTTAGCAGACCCATTTCAGACCAGTTTCCTACAGTAGTATCTGACTAGCAATATCAATCAAGAGTTATAATAAGACCAGATGATGTGTACAAAACAGTGTAAATTAAAGGTACATGTCACCTAGTAAGTCGCCTTATGTGTGATCTGTGGTCCGGGGATGAAGGAACTTCGGTGGTGATGATACCATAGTGATACAGAATGCAGGGGTAGGCATGTGTGAACGCGACACTAGACAGCCTCACTTAGGTCTTGTCTTGTGAGAAATTAAAATACATGCATTATGTTTATTTCCTTTCAACACATAAGAGCATAAACAGGACTCCCATCTAGCATTATGAATCCGCGCTTTTACCTTTATTCGGTGGTGCAGGTAATCGTCGCCTTATTTGTCTTGAAGAGTTCAGGGTATTTGGCTGTAAATGAAAACAAGAGACAAGTATAGGTTCTTCTGGCAAGGCTGTGTATGGCATAGCACTCTGGGTACGATCATGTGTTTTGGTACCATCAGTACCGTGGCCTTGCTGAATTGGGCCTTTGGGTCTACGTTGAGGCCTGCACTCTTCAAAGCAGCAATCCTGGCTGATATGTCTGAGACCTGCAGCCACATGAAAGACAACAGTTTCCACTGATAGCTTCAACGTTGTGAACACCCGTACATTATTTGTATACTCTATGGAAGAATTGATAAAGCAAGGCTAGGAGTGTACATGATTACAAACAGGAAATTACCAAATGCGTTTTGTTTTATAGTGTGCCTGGCGAATGCATAGTATTACAGTAATGTATTTATAACAAGGAGGATACATTGTTTTATATGTTATCAAAGACGTTATTATAGAACTGTGGTTCTCAGCATTGGGGTTGATGCCCCCGAGTCACAATATCCTTTTCAGAGGGCTACTAATACTGTATAGTCATTTGAACAAAATATTGTTGCATATTCTTTTGTAAATCTTAAATAAAATGCTAATGTTTTTATGATATAGTGTTTATGCAGCAAAAAGTACTTGATAGCTCTGAACTGCATGTTTGGGGACCTGATAGATAACCCACCTGTAGCTCAGACTGCTGAACTTGGGCAGCAGCTGAAGCCACCTGCTCCTCAAGAAAGGACAGCTCCAGGTCAGATGTAGCGCTGCTGACCCTTCTAGCACATTCCTCCAGGTTGCCGAGCTCTTCCTCCAAGCTGTAGGCTGTGCCGGCTGCCATGTACACCTGGAGAATCAGACAATGTTTCACTCTGTTTTAACACACTGCTTTAACGCACTGTTAAAGAGGTCCACTTAAGAGTTAAATTAAGTTGAAAGTGAAAGTGAAATGGTACTGTAAAATATACAGTTTATGTGGATAACCAAAAGAACAATAGACAAACTATAACTTTTAGACCAAGTGATAGACATGGTGTCCTTATATCACCTATCCAAAATATACAGTTTATGTGGATAACCAAAAGAACAATAGACAAACTATAACTTTTAGACCAAGTGATAGACATGGTG
>JAODTR010012077.1:0-28172 GCA_025399935.1 Amblyopsis rosae | reverse complement strand
AAGAACGGTGCACAAGATTCTTCTAGCTGAAGACTCTTAAGAGTTGGTAGTCCCGTGTTGCCGTAAAGCATTATGCATTTCTCACGAGAGGTGTACCAGCCAGGACACCAAAGTTACACAGTGCAGTATCTGGCTTCTTAGGTGCAGAAGGGCAATAACATAGATATTTTCTCCCTTTTACAAGGTGGAAAGAAACGTGGACATTGGTATCTGCCGTTAAGCCTTTTCCCCCCCAATTCCAGTATGATGACGAGCGAGTCTGGGCCGATGTGAAAGAAACACTATAAAATGCTCCATCTTTTTATTTGCTGCTGCTGCGTGGATTCTGTTTGGTGCGTCCGGTGCGGACGACGTGTGGTGATGAATGCTGGCGAATCTGTCATTCAAACCCAGTCGATCGGTGTTTTTCACAGTGTCACAAAGAGACACTATGCAGCATTGTGGCACGCATTGTTCGAAAAGGCGAGGTAATATGCAAGGTTATATGACATTATTAATGGCTTGTGTGTCATTCATGGGAATTCACTCTCTCTCTTTTCTCTCTCAACTCTCATCTCTCTCTCTCTCCTCCCCCTCTCTTCTTATCTCTCTCTCCTCCCCCTCCCTCCCTCTCTCGTTTCCTCACCCCCTCTCTCTCTCACACACGCACACACACACGCTGGGTATGTGTGTGTGTGTGTGTGTGTCCTTTTCTTATGGAATAAGCAACAACCACGGCAGCCAGGCCACTGTAAGAAAGGTTGTTGTGCTCATCTGTAGTGCCTCCAAGTTGCCACGGTTGCCAGGCCACTGTAAGCAAGGCTGTCGTGCTCATTTGTAGTGCCTTCAGGGTCGCCACTGTGCTAATGTGTTAGGCGGGCTAATTTAGGCACTCAGGGAGACCAGTGAAATAAGTCAGTGGAGCATGGAGGACAACATACGTGTGTGTGCACGCACACGCACACGCACACGCACACACACACACACACACGTGTGCAAACATACAGATCACTTCGTAATCATAGCAACTTTGGTGCTGGGATAGTTTCTGGGTCACACACACACACACACACACACACACACACACACACACATAAAGGAAAAAGAAAATATAGAACATCACTATGCTTCCACTGCAGTGAGCAATCCCCTTTCTCCACCCTCTCAAAAGGCACCCCCCCACCCAATATCTCCAAATGAGCAGACGCAGAAACACCAAATGGTCACACCACACTGCCTGGAAATATTCCAAAAAAAGATATATACTTTGTATTTTAAAGAGATATATCTAGCTTTTTTTTAAAGAGATCTATCTATCTATATATATATAAAACCTAAAGTATAATGTCATATTAAACATGGGTTGTCTGTCAAGCATTCACTCAGCTCTGCTGCTGCAATTGCCCATTTGAGGCAATGATTTGTTTCTATAAAGACCTCTTTTAAAGAGCCGCTATTGATCTGTCTGGGCAACAGTGCTCTATTTACAGTATGTGTGTGTGTGTGTGTGTGTGTGTGTGTGTGCGTGTGCATCTACATGAGCTCAGTTGCGTAGTTGTATGAAACACTTACATTACTTTCAAGTAAAGTCTGGTTGATTGATTGAATGTAGTGTCATGGGGAGTCAATCAGTACAATAGGCCTTGCTTTTTACACTGTTTAGTTTAGTGTACTGTGTAATACTTTGATGGCTTGTTAACATATCTTATTATTGCATTATGACTATGCTATATAATATAATAATAATATATTACAAACACCTATTTTTTTATGTCCTTGTTCATAGTTATACAGTATATCCTAGAATATGGGTTCATAACGGGTGTTGTTTGTTTGTGAAATGTGTGTCTGTGCAGCAATAAATCACATTTTAATTGTGATTTGAATTTTGGCTCCTAACAATTACCGAAACAATATAATCGAGGAAAAACTATTATTTTGCACATTACATTTTGCAAGTAAAATCTGATTTTGTCTTGTGTTCTGAATTGCAGGCGAATGCTCACTTTCGCCCATTACAGGATAAGAGTAAAATATATTAGCATGAAAAGTATTAAGGAATATTTCACAGTTGAAGTTGTTTTCACTGTTAATTTGTATCACTGTTTTGATGCAGTAAATGCAACATCTTTCCAAAGTCAATGAGTAATCATATTAAATAATCATGATTATTACTTTTTCCATAATCGAGCAGCCCCAATATATATATACATACACATACTGGGCAATAGAAATAGATTTGACTGCTAAACTTGACTGCTAAAATTATTCAGTGTGAACATGGTAATCGTCTGGTGTATTACATAAGAACAGGGTGGCTATAAATGCTAAAGGACTGTCAAGGTTTAAACCCCAGGAATCATTGAGCCGAATAAACAAGATGAAGAGTTATACACAGCATAAAACAAGGCTGAAATGTTTTTAGCAAATCAAACATGTAACCGGGAAGGGATGATCACTTACTTAGTGATAACCTGAGATTATGCCTCAGCTCTAACCTAACCGTTTCTAACTGACCTTTAGAATTACATCTCTCTCGTTCTCAACTCTTTTAAGGACACTTGACTGGTATTTTTTATTTGTTACTCTCATAACAACCATGCTATAACCATGTCAGGACAACTCTTTCCAGGAACAGTGAGTGTGTCTATGCATGTGGTGAGGAAGAGGGGCACCTCTTCCCACAATGCAGCAACATGCTGTGGGTGTGTCCCAGCGGTCCCCAGCTGCCTGTTTGGTAATTAGTGTCATTGCTAGCAGAGCCGAAATGGAGCCCCCTCTGAGACCTATATGACAGCAATACTTGGCCACAGAGGACCCCGGGGCGCATGCAGAAACAAACTACGGTAGTGCTGGGTGATACAAAGTCCCTCCAAGATCTGGTGGGGTTGTTTTGTGATCACTGCGCCCCAAAATCACTGCCTTTGCAGAGGTGTTTCTCACATATTTTGATGCCCCTTTTCTTATTTTTTTTATATAAATATTATTGAGATATTTTTCAGTACAGTTTGAGAGTTAGGGGTTGAATATATGCAAATGTTTTAGTGCATAATACTTTAAAATACTGAAAATAACATAAAACAGTCAAAAACTAGCCATAAAATGCTGGTTGTACAAAACTCCTTCTCCTCCACAAATGTCTGCAAGTGATTGACAGCAGTTTACATCTTGCCTCCTGGAACAATGGAGCAATCACAAATAGCAAGGGGAAGAGAAAGGCAATGGACAAATTGAAAATGTCATTATCAGTCGCTTCTAGAACAATTGGGCAATCAAAAATAGAAAAAAACTAAAAAAGGATTGCATTGTGTGGAAATATTGAAATAGGACAAAATGGCAAGCCAACGCAATTCGCAAATACTGTAATGTGGCGATTGGCAGAATTTGCAGGAATAATAAAAGCGCAATAAAGCACGCACACACACACACACACACACACAGACAAATACAGATATACACAAATATAGATACACACATAAAACACAAAAATGACCCCAATAGGGTCTGGGTCTCAGGAGTGGTCATTTTCCACTCAGAGGGTAAATATTTAATCCCAGCAGACCACATACTCACCCTCTGGAGATGCGCGTACATCACATGGAGACTTAGCAAAGTGTGACAAACATCCCAGCCTGGGAACATTACAGCTCTTCCGCTAGACAATAGCAGCAACACATTCCCATTACATGACACAGCCCAGCGCGGCGGAAAAGCAGGCTTAAGATGAATCGCTGCTTCCCTCTGTGACAGCAAGAGCGATGTGACACACATTTCAGTGGGCCAGGCTTCTGTTCCATTGTGAGCATCACAGATTACCACAGAACCCCCCTCTCTCTCGGCAAAACAAAACACGGCGGAAACATGTCAGTCAATGTCAGTCCCCTGGAAATGGAGGTGAGGGTTCAACAGCCCCTTGTTAGCCATCGCAGGTAGAAGCTCGGCGGGGCCGCCGCCCCCGCGGAGGATCTGATGTCAGCACCGCCGTGTTAGCCACCGCGACTGTACGCTAGCCGGGCTAACGTAGGCTAAGGCATCGCCATCACAGAGAGAGAAGCTTGACTAATCACCTAGCACAGGTGGCCTCCCATCCTCTTAGAAATGAGCGGAGGTCATAAATGTACAGTAACCTAGCGGGTCCACTGCCTCAGTGTGTGCGCGTGTGTACGAGTGAGAGGTGAGCTACACGGGCACTAGTGACGGATCATCTCAGGGAAGCCATTCATTTTTCATTACGCGCCATCCGAGGGGACATAATTCAATATTATTGTAATAAATTGGCCCCAGGGACGCGGAGCAAGGCTAAGATGGGGCACGGCGCCAGCCAGTCCAGTCCAGGTGGTGACCTCACATGCGCACGACGCGATACATCACACATGCACAGTGCACAGTGCACGCGTGTGCCCACAGACCTCAGAGACGTGCACGCGAACACACATGCACGGATGTCTTGCCAACAGTCCCCGACGTTTAGGACGGATCGCGCTGCAGCGGCAGTCCTCGCAGCTAAGCATCATTTGCCGCAAGCCGACAGCTCTGCAAGGTCTCAAGACCTCTCTGTACTTTCCTCTGTACATCCTCCATCTCTTCCTCGTCCACCAATTCGCCCCAGGAAACCAGAGCCAGAGGAGGGCTGCCGCCACCGCCAAGCATCTCTTCCAGTGCGGTCCTCAGCCACAGACATGGGTCGAGAGGCTTTCATCTGCTGTGGCTGCTGATGGACTGTCTAATTCTCTCTTAGTGGACACAACACAGCCTCACCGCTCATTAAAAATTAATGGGGACAAGCTCTCAGCACTGACAATTACACATGCAGACACCCAGGCATGGCTGTCGGGACCACTAGCCCACCGGCAGTGCTCAAGGGGCTCCTACAGACAGAGGCAGTCGGCCAGGTAAGTGCATGTGGCAATGCAGAAGTACTCATTTGTATAATAGTAATGGTTAAGCTAATATTACAAGTTAGAGTTACCGCAATGAATAATTTACAGATATTCACCGGATTACGACCGATAATCTCTGCATTTGAATAGTTCTGCATTTCAAGGCAGCAAACCTATACAGCAGGCCAGAGCGTAATTAACCACACATCTGGCAAGAAAACTCTTTACGTGTAGTAGAGAAGTGAGGAAACAGTGACAGCAGAGGTGGCTTTGCTCTGGCTACAGTGTGTGAGCTGTGTGGAAGCGTCAGAGATCTGGCGGGAGGCAGAGCAACACGCGGCACGAAACACAACAAAAGACTTGAGAAAAAAACACAGACACACAAAAAAAAAAAAGGACAAAAAAACATGGTAAAAGATTAACTTTGAGAGCAGAACAAAAGCTGTGACTTGACATGCAGACAGCACAACATACAGCAACTCATACAAAACAAAGAGCTTGTGAGAGAGAGAGAGACGCTAGTGGGAGACTGAAGGAGAACTGGAAATATATCCAATGGAACCACTGGAAGAGACTGCTGGCATATTGCTAAAGCAAGCAAGTAATTCATCAACATGGTTAATTCATTTTAATGGAAGAGAAATACTCACATGAGTAAGGCATAAATATGAAATGATGACAGTTGAGGAGACACAATGTTCAAGAATGAAAGTGCTTGAGCAGAGAGACTGGAAGTAGGAAAGAGAAGAGAGAAGGAAAGGGCTGGCTCGTATACAGCATCCAAGCAGGATGCATTGAACTGTGCAAGCGTGACTGTTGCCTCAATTACAGATCATTTATGTTTACACAGGAAGCGGAAAGCAACCTAAACATGGCCAAACAGCCTCCAGGGCCAAAGCTATTAAGTAAATACGCATTTGATTTTTATTGATCGTCCCGCATATAACATTTTCAGCCGCCACCGTGAGTCTGCTGTTTAACTATGTTCACTTTAGCGGAATAAACTGTGATAAACTGACTGGAATTTACTGGAGATGTTATTCTTCTTATTCTATAAGATGACACACTTTCAGATGACACTTTCAGCAAGGCAGGACAGTTTCCCCCAAACTATGCTGACGTATTACTTAAATTACAATTAAGGTGGTAACATGCTCAGAACTCCAACAAACAGTATGTAAATCAACTCTGCAATAGCTAAACACAATACACATGTATAAGCACGTGTCACATTTTTCAATGTCAATGTCACCAGACTAAGTTTTTTAAATATTTAGAAAATGTAAGAATTTGTATTCATCTTATTGGTTCAAAACAGTAGGGAGTCTATAATACTATTGCTTAACATCAACGATTCAACAATGGGATGAAAAAAGATTAGCAAATTAGGAATTTGGGTACGGTGTGTAGTTTACATACTGGTATTTGTACAATGAACAAATAGCAATAGGTACTAAAATAAACAAAAACAAAAGGAAGGTCTGGAATCTATTTCAGCTTACTTTCCCAGAAAAAGTTAGCTACACCCTGAGTGGAGTGTTACATGTGCACACATGCACACAAACACCCATACACACACCTAACTTGTAATCTGCATCCCACAGGTTAGCCAAAACCTGATTTCTCCCAAGAAGTGAGAGGAAATATTATCTTTATTTATTTTAAATGAGAGCTCACTATTGTGTCTAAAAATAAGGAGAATATGGGTAGAAGGAAAAAGACACAAGCATGGGCCATGTTCTAGTCCTACCTAATTACTCTAACTAGGCTGGACAAAACACCATAGAAAGCTATTACAGGAAAACAGACAGTTGACGGAAGCTTTCGTCAGATTCAAAAAGTGCTAAACTGTTATTGGAGGACATGCAAAAAGGTGTGGGGCTTGGGAGAGGCCAATTCAGTCCCGTAAATGTTAACAAAAACAGACAGAAAACAAAGAAACATTTTGTTTGAAGAGACAATGATAAGGTACTTCAGAATATAATGGAGATGAATGATGAATGCATCAGACTGACTATATTGAATGTCTTCTTATGCTTAGTAAAGTACATAATACAGGATGCATTATGAATAGGAAAACAATACTACAATGACAAATGACAAAAAGAAAAAGTGGAATTACTGTATTTGCCAATCTGGTAACCTTCTATCAGGCATGCCATTTAAAAAAAATTATAAGATAAATTCTATTCAACCTAAATTGGGGAGAAGGTTAAGCTGTGAAACACATTTTACTAAATCAACTAGCAAAGCAAATTGCTACTACACATTTTTCTTTATCTTTCAAAATAAAGAACACTGTCATTTCCACCTCAATGTCTTCCTCAATCCCCGATACGTTCATATTTTGCATAATTTTGTTGTTTTTCCACAAATACATTTTCTTTTATTGTTGTGTTCAATCAATTGTTGACTTGCAACAACAAAATATATAAAATATATAGGATCAATGACATGTATAGGCTCAATGAACATGCAATGCTCCAAAATAAAACACACACACACACACACACACACACACACACACCCACATACAGCTTCCACACATGTACGCACAGACACAATGCATCTGAAATTATTTGAATATGTCGAAACATCTGATTGAGTCAAAAGTGTGCGTGTGTGTGTGTGCACGTGCGTCTGTGTGTGTATGAGAGCAATTGCCCGGCCCGGCCTCTGCTGCGTGGCTCACATCCACATGCGACAGATTCAGTATAATTTGTCATATTCATTATTCCACAGGCCATGAATACCAACGAGAGAGGAAGAAAGTAGGAGAATAGAAGAAGCAGGCAGCCAGTCAGCCACCACAGCAAGCCCTATTTACCCCTATCGCCCTATCTGTTAGCACTGACAGACTGCCCACATCACTGCACCCAGCAATCCTCTCAGACAACACGTACATCCTCCCCTGCCCCTCCCTCCACACACACAATCTCTCACGCTTGCCCCAGAGTCAAAGCTCCTACACATTAGAATCTGACGGAGATCAGGGCCATTTTACATCAGGCTTGACACATCATACACACGGAGCTATTAGAGGAGAGGGGAGGCTGGAGCCCTGGTGACTTACAGTCACGTTACGAGCTTCAAAAATAAACAACGTCATCGGGGTGCTGTAATTATGTCGGCCTGACTTACGCTCCAAGGCCTTTTGAATTGAACAGAAATAGAGGAATGAGGCATTGCCGAGGGTTATAAGGTTAGAAACATTACTGACGCTGCTACCCCAGGAGTGTCTGACAGACACATACAGTATTCATGCAAGCAGACACACCTATACAGGCACTCCCCCCTTACCCCCAAACAAAAACGAACTGAACACAAGGTCACAACAAACACACAAGGAACACACATGGAAACATAACAAGACGACACTGGAGCAGCAAAAATGTACAAGTAGGGATGTCCCGATCTCAATGATCGGTACAGGGGCCAATCAAGACATTTTTTAAGACATATTTTAGTTTGTTTACTTAATACTGTATGTTGTTTACTGTGATGCATAGATATTTTGTCTGTTTACTTTGTTAGCCTACTTACTAATTAAAAAAATTATTTGACTAAAATAAAAAAATGTCTGCAAATGAACTGCAGAGCTATTCAATTTGTAAAGCATGTATGTACAGTGTGCACTGTGCAACTGTTGTATTTATTTATGAAAATAAAAGTATCGGACTGGGGCTCGGCATCTGCAGGTACTTAATATTAGATGACACGGATCGGGATGGGAACATCCCTAACTCGCAACAGTTCCCCTATAACCCAATGTACCACCCCCCCCAAACCCCCACCCCCACGTATCCACTCTGCTCCTGTGTGTGACATCATGTTGGAACACTGGCAACATTCACAACATACCCTCGGCCCCTCCTCTAGGCTCCTCTTTAACGCACTCTCCCGGCATCTCTCCCGCCCGCACACGACCCCTCTCTCCTGGGAGGCAAGCATCTCCACCTGGTTCATTATAGGGCTTAGCGGGAGTCCACCCTTTCCCGCTCGGCTGCAACCTTTTCCTGGAGCTATCCAATCCTTGCTCTCACTAAACCCTGCCGATAAAGTCAGCGGTTGCGTCCTCTCAGGACACTGTCATGTCTTATGTCCATCTGTCATGGCAGGGCATGCCAACACCATACACGTACACACACACACATACAACCCTGTTCAATTGCCTAATGATAGAAGAAAATGCCCAGATATACAAGCTTATAAACACCTTAAACCAGGACATCAAGGTATAACGCAGTTGCTGTGCGGTACCTGTCAAACCTATTGCTATTAAAAGTTAAATGAATGCAACTCACTCAGCAGCCACAGCTGCTGTATCTACAAATACATGTTAGCAAAGCACGAAACACAGTGGGGGGGGGGGGGCTGGAGCGGCGAGCAACATTCTGCAGTGGCGCACCAAGGCTATGCTGTTGAGAACAACAACACTTTTCACACATACAGTATATGGAAACAACAAGACTTTTTTCTTCCGCACTAACAAAAAAAAACCTTTGGGCGGCCCGTGCAGCATGATGGGTTAAAAATCGAAACACTTAAATGTGGCAGTTCTGACAGGCAGCTGCCCGGAGAGATCGCTCAAAGGTTCCTCTATTCATTTTTTTTGGTGTCTCATCTTGGCGTAACACATCACCCCTGGTTGCCCACAGCACTCTCATTGACAATGAGAATGGAGCCTTGGGACTAGAAGAAATATAATTTTCCTTATATGAATCGGGGTAAGCCTCAGGTGACACCGCACACTGTGCGTGTGTGCGTGTGTGTGTGGTGTATGCTTGAGAATCAATCCTATCCTTCTGCGAGAGAACAGACCAAGACCTGAACACCTCATGCCTGAACAAGATATAGGACTGTTGTCTTCAACCATTCATCCATCTCCCTCCATCTCGTCCTTTACTCCTCCAATTATACATACTGTGTTTTATTTGTCTTCATTTATCTCCCAGTACCCCCGATTAATGAAATAGTTCTTCCATTTGTCTGTATCTCGTTACATTTGCACACGTTGCGGTTATGCGTCACTGTGAGGGCCTAATTGGGTTCTAGTCTCTTGAGGATCAATGTCTCGTATGCGTAGTGTCAGTGTATGCGTAGTGCCAGTGTAATTGTGTTACCACAACAAAAAGGTTCAAGGAAAATCCCAGACAACCTTGCGCCATGTCTCTGGAGGGGGAGCTCTGCTGGGGAGCTGTGGCGATATTACTCTAGACGGTGCGCTAGGCAGCTGTGCTTTGTATTCCGGGCAGAGGCACAGTGTATTGCGACGGAAATGGGCTCAGATTGCGTTATGGCTTCCGTCGACGGCGCGTGGATCCAATGAGTAGCCATTAATGATTCACAATGGGTCTGAATTAGCCCGAGGTTCCATAATAGATAGATGAGCCTATTTTCTTGTCGCTCCAAGGTTAGCGAGACCTCTGTGAGCGGACTCCTGGGGCCAGCTCGGCCCCATCATTACAGGCCCCAGCTGGTACCTGGGTTACCACTTACAGACCCAAGGCATGTCATTCATGCATCTGAGGACAGACGGACAGACGGACAGGACGGAAACACAGAGTGATTCATAGACACTGACGCGGCTCCAACGGCCCGGGGAAACAAACAAAGCTTATGAAGCTCGGAATTGTAAATTTCTTCATTTTCTCTCTCCTTCTGCTGCGATACCAGCCGCCTATTCATCAGCCCTGTCACCGATTATGTGGCGAACATCCATTCCCCTCCCTTACAATACGGCATTCTCCTGTCTCGCGTCTGTTTATATAATTATGATTAAAATCCCTCTTTCCACCCATACAGTATTTAAAATAGGACCCCCTTCCTCCCCATATGTCCTCTATTCATTCTGGAATGATTACAGATTCCTTATTCCACCTGATCACCCCTGTGACCCTCCAACCCTCTATACCTCATCCCTATCTGGCAGACTGACCTGGACCAATTTACAAGTCATCATTTTATCCCTGTCTGTCTGTTAATCAATCTCGTCAATTCTCTTTACTCTACTTTAATCTGTTTGCCACCCTCCTCTGAAAGTATCATATTCATCTCAATGCTCTCTTCTTTAGGCAGCTCAGGATCGATCATACAGAGATTGGCCACATCCTCCTGCCTCCCTCAATATAATAGACACACATACATTCATTATGAATATGAATCCCATTTTGACTATTTGCGCTAATTACCCACTCAGAATGGACATAGTGTACTGTACAGTGTCCACTCAAGTGGGAGATAATAAAATGTGATTTCAAACACGGAGAGTGAATCCCATTTGCACTCCACCTCTGCGCTCACGGCAGAGAAGTAGCCAGAGGGAATACAGCTGTGTCGAAATGCTCTCAAGTAGTGGCGGTGATAGATAGGCAACTGGACGTTTAAAGGGAGCATACAAGTGTAAAGCCGTATGCCTGGGAAAGTCAGGAACGAAGAAGAAAATAATTAATAGAATCCAAGAGCATTAGATATGATCGGTGTATTAACAGTGTGTACTGAATGTGAGTCTTAGGTCATCCAGTTAACAGTCAGTCTGTATGCGTCTGCCCATCAGCGCTTGGGGATGAACTGCTGTCACTCAGTCAGCCCTGCTGTTGTGGCAGCCCACGCCTCAGGCCATTCTCATTAGAAGATGATCTTGAAGAGAAAGTCAAACGGACAAGATTTGTCCCTGTGTAAAAGTATCACGGCAACTTTACAGCGAAAAGTCTGCTCCTCCTTTCACACAGAGAGGATAAAGTCAAGTGAAAGCCATCAACGCTACCTGCACAAACCTATTTCAATGAGTGTGACTGGAACAAGATAGGCCGAAGAAGGTTAAAGTCTGACAACTGAGACATGTGACTGTGTGTGTGAGGCACAAGGGAAGAGTTTCAAGTGTGTCTAAAGAGGTTGTCAAAAATTGACCAGGCATGTCGGTTTGAGTGTTTAAATAACAGCGACACCGCTGGGTTCAAACGCTCAACAGTGTCCCGTTGAGTGCTTGGCAGGTCAGTAGACTAAAACATTCATCACACTCATTAACAAAAGATGTGATCCATCTCCGACATGAGTTGTGCAGAGCAAGAGGTCTATAATATGCACACATTGACATTAATGAGACAAGGCAGCCAGTGATCTGGCGGAGTTCCCTCCTAGCAAAACACAAGTAGCTATTGTTGTAAGTCAGGGCCACGGGCCTTGTGATAAAGTGAAACAACATTAACAAGCTATCTGGTCAATCACCATTGGTTATATCAGTACCAGTAAAAAATTATTGTCAGTCTAACCGACAGCCAGTGATATCAATAATAATATTGTGAGCAGAGAACCATGACCAAATAACTGAAAACTGGAAGTACTGTAGTGAGCATGGGTCAGCAATTTCAACACCTCACAGCACCTAGTTCAGTCATTCCCTCAGTAAAGAGTGTATTGTGCTCTGGGTTGCAATGCACCATTAACAAAACAGCAGAGTTCTTGCGGACCTGAACAAATCGAGAGTTTTCTGTAAAATCTGGAAATGTATGATAATAACATAATTTCATCATGTTTTACTAGTAAGTTGCTATCGCTTTATAACTGTTTATACTCTAGATAATTTACCATATGTACAAAATGACCAACACACTAGTCTCAGCCTCTTCCCGTTCATTAGCACTACATCACATAAGCAGCGAGGTGCTGAACGTGTCTGATACATCAAAACAGAAATCTCTGACTTTCAGGAAGTGATACTGTCAATTTCCTTTGGCTGATAGCATTGTCACTCACAAGTATGTATCCGTAATTTCCAGTGCGACATCAGTGCACTGCTTGATTTACTCATTTAAAATGAAACATTTATTTGAAGCAGTACCATGGCTACAAATGTTACAAATGTTACCTGTAAACAGACAGAGAGAGTCCTGTTATTTAGTTTTCCAACAAATTTCTCATTGTAAGTTTAACGTCTGACTTGGTCATTGAGTTACGTAGTTGGTCGTCACGCAGGTCAATCAAAACACCTCACTTGTCAAGTAGGCGGACACTTACGCAGTTAGCCATCGCTGTGTCCCAGACTTCACTTAAAGGCAGGGTCAGTCATTCCTGCTAACTTTAAACTCAAATCAAAACAGTATCGCTCCGCGCGTTTTCAACATGACAGCGAAATGCGAGATATTTGAAAAAAAATGAGATATTTGCTGAATTTGACAAAAAGTGTATTAGCTTAGCATTCAGCTTGCAATAGCTGACTTTACCTTTATGTAAAGGCTGGCTCTGCAAGACTACCGACATACACTCACAGAAAAGCACAAGGACAAAAACCTAGGCAGGATCATTCAGAGGAAGACTTCAAATGACAAGCATAAACTAAAACGCGACCTGAATGACACATTTTTTAAAAACTGAACGCTACTAAAATGCTGTAGTATAGCTCCAGTCTGGCCTTTCCAAAGGTAATGTGCATTTCCATCCCTCTTTGACTTTCATTTTTTTTACATAATCAGGGTCATTTGACCTCCAATCTATCTCTGTGCCTCCTCGCTTACACAACTCTTCCACCTACGACTCTCTTTATATTTTATGTTGAAGAATCATGCATCTGAGAGAGTGAGAAAGAGAAAGGAAGAGAGAGAAAAAGAAAGAGAGGGAGGGAGGATAGCAGGAACGCGGTGAATAGCAGCACGCAGCATAAAGCTGTCTGCTGCTTGTACAGAACGTAGGAGTAATTCAGAGTCACAAGAGCATGTCCGTGTTCCCAAAACATCCATGGTATCACGGCACAGCTCTGTACATCACTAATGGACTACCTTATGGTGGGAGCAGAGCTGGTTATAAATGTAGTCGGTTATAGTTATAGTATGCTGCCCTGCTGGTGTTACTGTATGCCAGGGGTATTCAACTCCGGTCCTGGAGCTGTTTTAGATCTGTCCCTGCTCCAAAACGCTTTATTCACGGTTGTTAGAAGCTTGATAACGACCCAGTCATTTGAATCAGGTGTGTTGGAGCAGGGAGAGATCTAAAACATGAAGGGTGCGGCCCTCCAGGACCGGAGTTGAATAGCCCTGCTCTGTGCCTTTCAAAGGCCTTATACTGTCATTTGCCTTTCTAAGTTCCTACGTGCCTCACGCCATCTTCTTCTCTCCAGTGTTTTTAAAGCCATCCAAGATGATGCCGATGTCAAAAAAGTGTTCATGGGAACATGTGGCTGCTCCACCCCTCTCCTGTAAATGGCATTACCATGACAACAGTACACCAGTCGTCACCAGGATGTTGTGTTGACACCAGCCACATGCAGCAGCAGTGAGGGTAAGACTGACTACACATCTTGTCTCTGTAGGGTCAATATTGTTACAGCACTTAAGTTTACATGGACACATCCAAGCAAGCACCCACAAACAAATAATGCCAGCCATTCCTGTGCCGCAACGTATTGTGGCTAACTGGCTATGTGGCTTGTTGTCCCCAGAGCACCTTCTCATTTCTGGGGTTTTCTTGAAATTTCTGGTCATTCTTCTATGAGAATACAGCAACAAAGTCAGGTGAAGCAACATGCATCGAATACCCACGTTTCTGCACACGAATATTCTGTAAGTGAAGTCACAGGTGGTCCGATGTTGTGGGAGGGGTGGACCATGCGTGATTTTAGGCTTGCTGTGGAAGGGGGACAAGAGAGGATTAGAACAAATCAATATGGATGTGGTGGGACAAGCTGTCTGTCTTTCGCAGCAAGACAACACCAAAACAGCAACGTTTCCTTTCCCATCAAAACCACACCAGAACAATGTTTCCTTTACCATCAAAACAGCATCAAAACAACGTTTCCTATCCGAGCAAAAAACTGTTTCACAAAAGTTTCCTAGCAGAACACCAAAACAACAACGTTTCTTTTCCCAGCAAAACACCTAAACAATAATGTTTAGGTGTACGCTTTTACACTGCGTGGCACTAGCTCAACTTGACACACCTTTTTTGCTTTTCCATTGGGCAAAAGATGGGATAGTACCTGGTACCAGGTACTTTTTCTAGCTTTGTCAAGGTTCCAATCGAGTGAGGTGATACCAAAATGTGACGTGACAACCATGCAGACTACTGATTGGATTAAATCGTCACTTCGTCATTGCGCAACACGGGCATTCATACTACTGAAGCAGTCGCAACTTTTTATTTACCTTTAATTAAATGGCAAAATTCAAAACCACGGCGAGATCAATTGAGGAAGTGCAGATTGTTCTCGGTTGTCGACGGCATAATAAATGTTATCTACTCAGAGCTGGACAGGGCAATTCACGTAAAGTCTATGAACTTTTGGCTGCACACGGATACTTTCACATTCTAACAAGGCGGAATGTTCAAAAATAAAAGTGTTTTTATTGTCACATACATGTTGCAAAATTCATCATCTGCATTTAACCCATCCCTCAAGGGATGGGTGGGCAGCCGCTGAGATCAACTCTACATTGGAGCCAGTGTCACGACACTGACTGGAGAATGAACCTGACATGTTTTTGATAGTGGGTGAAGCTGGAGCAAACCCGCAGACACAGGGAGAACCTGCAAACTCCACAAAGAAAGGCCAGGACGATTGGGGTTCAAACCCGGGACTTTCTTGCTGTGAGGCCACAGCGCTATCCACTGGGCCACCGTGTTAACAAATGACTACCGATCTACTGCAGGAGTGGTTCAAACAGCGCCGTCGCTATGGCGACCAGGTACAACTGAGTGGTTAGTATTTGCAATGGAAAAAGACCTGTGCCAAGGCTAGTAGATTTGAGTAGAGTTGATATTATACAATGCAAAAGCTCCCTAAAGCGGGTACAGGCGAAACGAGTAGAGTCGAGCTGGTACCAGCAGTGGAAAACTGCCAAAAACCTCCGGTGAAAATAATCTTCTAAGCACAATTTGAATTGTAGTAATAGGATACAATTACATTTCCACATATCATTCTATGACCAGGTTTGCCATTAGCGAACATTTGTTTAATTTAGCCTACATTTAGCCAATAAAGCATGCCGCCCCACGCTACGCGCACCATGACAACACAGTAACGAGTGCAAGAGGTTCGAAGGCAACAGACAAACAAGCAAACTTTAGAAAGCAGGCTATTTTATGAAACCAAGCAGGATGTCAACAACGACCATGAATCCAGGTAAGGCCGCAAACGGCTCTGTAGTCTACTGCACATTGCATCACGTTGCATCATACTGTATAAAGTAACGTTTTAACAGAAACTGAATTAATCATTATTTGTAATCATTATTAAACTGCCTTTAAGCTCAAAAATAAAAACAGATATTTGACCGGAATTTCCTCTAATTGTTGGAAGAAACCCCTGTAGTAGCTCAGGATTACACGGCCACTGAAAGCAGTAAAAAGTATTAAAAATCACTTGTTGTAAATACTAATTCTGCCAGCTTTAGCACATTATCTCCTTAAATATGATTGCTGCAAAAATTATTACTCAAAGAGAAACAAGGAAAAGGATCACTTCAATGAAAAACGCAAACACACATGCCTATATCAAACAATATATTTCATGAACCAAGAAATGGTTATGGAATGGTTATTTTTTGTATACATAATGTAGCCTATTTACTGTAAATACTATCAAATAATATTATGGCTTCAACCACCTCTGGGAAAAGCAGTGTGTCGCGGGTCTCTGGCACTGTTGTTATAAGGGTCGCTAGTTGAAAAGCTTCGGAACCCCTGGCATATGCTCCTATTACTGTAATTGTGTTAAATAATCGTGATTTCAATATTAACCAAAATAAATGTGATTATTATTATTTCCATAATCGAGCAGCCCTACCTGCTTTATTGTGTCTGTGTGTATGTGTATGTGTATGTGTGCGTCTCTACAGGTCCACCGCTGTGACTAGGTGAAGAGACTGGCTGCTTGGCCCATGAAAGGCCCATTGCCATGGTCCTGCCATGCCATTGGCAGGTAGCTATAGCAATTGCGTTCGTATAATCTGTGTGTAATTGTGTATGAAATAGTTAACATTTCTTACATAAAACATGAACACACACAGTGCTGTACAGCATGTCTCCTGTACCACACGCACACATGGAAATAAATCTGGGACACACCTACATGGTATGCAGAGAAAGCTCAGGAGAGGCTATTGATTTTGTGGAGGAGGCTGATAACGGATGTGTGAATCTGTCATCCAGGGAGAGCCTCAGAGGGACATGGCCAGTGCCTGCATGCAGTACAGGCAGGCACACACACACACACCTCTTCATAAAGACATGGAGCACAGAACCAAAAACAACAAACAGTGCCTCTGTATCACCCACACACTTCCAACACACACACACGCTAAACTTCAGTTCAACCATGGGCCCAAATACGAATAATTAAGAATTGTCAAATAGGGCTGGCAATAACTAGCTAACTCATAATAGTGTTGGATGCTGGCCTATAGTCTTATGGAGCAGGACAGGAACCGGCTTTTATGGCTGTGCAATTCAAAAACAGGGAAAAACAATATAATAATAATAATAATTATTATTATTTTGCATATTATGTCTTGCAAACAGTGTAGGGATGCTCATTTAAACAGCAACTACTGTATGTGCACTTTAGTTGACTACCTTAGATAGTCGGCACCATAAATCCTAGTCGGTTAAAAGTTGTTCTTTTGATCTGTCGGCCTCTTCCTGCCTGCATTTGAAATGCTGTTAATGCTGCATATGGAGTCAAGACTGACTCAATGCATTCAGAGTGACAAATGGGCGGGGATAGGCAAAACGTTTGCGAGATCAGGATGGTCTCGCAAACTTCAGTTTTATTTTGCTGAGAGAATCAGTCTGTAAAGCCTAGGAATAAATTTGAATGTGTCCGAGTAGCAACTAAACTTACCATTCAGTGCCGTGTTGATAGCTACAGTATAGGGCGTGGTTTAGGCTTGCCAAAAGCGAAAACGACCAGATGATTCATCCAATCAACTGTCAAGTTTTTTTGTTTTTTTTTAAGTGCCTGACCTTTACAAACAGTTTTAATGGAAGGCTCCCCAGATGGAGTTGTGAATAACAATTCATCTGTCAGGTTAGGGACAGACGCCACTCAGCAGAGAAAATTCAGATGTTGGCCACTAACCACGCTCCCACAAGGTGACTCGAGAAGACGTTTGAAGAGTATCTACAGTATGTGCAGGAGCAGCCAATGAAACAGCAGTCACATGTCTTCCTGGACACAAGCGGCAGATACCAGTAGCTACTTGCTAATCAAACAAATCTGTATTAAATGGAATAAACGATCATTATAGTGCCAAATATTCACAACCTCTCTGCTTTTGATTTAAACATGTACACATACAATTACAGTATTTGCCGACTGCTTACACACTAAGAGTGAATGCTTAGACCAATGCTTCCAAACCTTAATTTTGTTACCATGCCTGAAACAAAAAGTTACCATAAGTACAACCCCATGTTATGCTTTGCACTTTGTTTGCAATTCTGCAACACACTATTTGCAAAACACTACACACGGCTTCTTACATCAGACACTTTGTTCAAGAATGAAAACTCTTGAAATCATTTTGAAAACACTTTTAATCACAATGCAAAACATACCCGAATTTGGCAACACTCACCCACACATGAAAACACTTGGACAGTAATTAAAACACCAATCAGCCTGAGTCTCAGCAATATAAGTAGACCTCATGCAGCTCACCTTGTTTGTGAGAACTTTCAAATATGGAGGGAGTAAGAGGAAGAGGAAGAGGAGTAGGAGGAAGATTAGAACGAAGACATGAACCAAGAAGGGGACCAGGCAATAGACGGAGACATATCTGATGAAATTAGGGCCACCTTGGTGGACCATGTCATACATTATGGCCTGGCGATGGAGGTTGGGCTGAGAGTCCAGCCGAACCAGAGGTGCTAGGTAGCATCCATAATACAGACCTTTCGACTGGAGAACAGGTATGTGTTCAACTGTCTACACTAGACTGTATCTACAGTATGTAATTGTTGCACATCCCTGCTTTACTGTATTGATCACTAGAGATGGTCATGATCGATGTACGTTTTTGTAAGCATCCATTCTCCAACCCCTTAAACCCTGTAAGACCTGCGGGGATAAATTTACAATGTTAGCTAGCTCTGTAAACTACACATTTTGAAAAAAAAAGCACACATTTACATTCAATGGCAAAACAATAGAACCTATTGGCTATGTAAATTTATTTATTTATTTTTTTTTATAATAAATTGCTGCGTTTTTTTGAAGAGCCAGGTGCAGTTTTTGTTTTACGGCCATAGGTCTTACAGGAGAACCAAATGTTTGCGGGAATAAAAGTTGAAAAGTTGTCACCAAACTTGTTGCCACACCCATTGTCCCGCCCACCGTCCTCGCTCTTAGTGCGCAGCAGCATATTGGAGTAGACTGTGGCGAGCATGCTCCTAACCAATAGCAGCCACAACAGGTGTCTGATGTGGACAATGGGGCAGACAAAATGAGACTTTGTTTGTAAGGCAGATGCTCTGCGTGAGGTGAGAAATGGCTGCACTCATTTCTCCTGCTTGCTGTTAGTAAAGAGGCAGTGAGCGAGAGAGAGAGAGAGAGAGAGAGAGAGAGAGAGAGAGAGAGAGAGAGAGAGAGGGGTGATAATGAATAATAAAACAGACAGAGTTACATTAGAGGAGATTTGGGATTAGAATACTCTACAAGAGAGAATAGAAGAAAAACGGAAGGCAGGAATCTTACTCTTACTGCTGATCTCCTTTTAGCTGGAAATGTATTTAAATATGTGTGCACGTTTATTATAGGCTGTTTGTGTGTGTGTGTGTGTGTGTGTGTGTGCGTGCGTGTCCGCGCACGTGTGTGCCCTTAAGTGTGTGGACATGCATGCGTGTGTGTGTGTGTGTGTGTGTGTGTGTGTGTGTGTGTGTGCGCGAGATGGGGAAACGTTTCCATGCACGTGTGCACGACCTGTCTGTGGTCCCAAATGTGTGCCAGACACATCTTTTATTTTTTTTTATTTACAGCCCGAGGTTGCCACGGAAACGCTAACAGCCGAAGCGTTTAAAAATATGCCACAGAAAAAAGTGATCACACCTTTTAAAAGTGCGCTTTTTACATACACAGCTACCGCGTTTACCGTGTGTGTGTGCGTGCGTGCGTGCGCGCGCATGTGTGCGTGCGTGTGCGTGAGACTGACTACAGGGTGGGAGTACGGCACACCAAGGAGGGAGAAGATGAAGGCAGTGTAGATGTGAATCTATTTTTAGCTGAGCTGTGTGATATATGCCAATAGGTGTTCAGACCACAGGCTGAGAGAGGCTTTGGCAAGCTGCGCAAGCAAGGCTCATCTTGAAGATTCTACATGCAGCCGTGATATATTATCCCTGCAGCTCAGAAACAACGTGTTTATTGGAATTGAGTGTAATATTCACATTGCAGAGCTGTTAACTCTAGTCTGTCAGGGTGATGTGTTTTCCTTTATTGAAATCATCAAACCTACAGTACTCTACTTTTAATCTAATAGCTTCGAAATATTTCAAGTCAGGTTTACAGTACTGCACTAGTGCATGATGAAATAAAGATATATATAGATATATTTTCAAATGTTGTTAAATCACTTGTCATTATGAAAATAACCGTCACAAATCACACCTAAAGCCAGAGAGAAAAAACCTGCATGCATTGTTAACCAAAACAAGATAAAAATGCAAAACAATCCGACCTATTGTGGCCGAGTTCCCACTTAAATGATACAGTATGTCCAAACCGCAGGTACATCTTAATCATTGGCCCATAATGCTGCAGTGAAGAGGCCACAACCATTTATTGAATCATGTGGCTGTTGCATTAATCACCCTGCACTACGATTGGCCTTTGCTCACCAAAGCACTTATCTAGTCATTCTCTCATATCATACAGTATGTAATAATTCTGCTGCTGATGAATCGCACTGTGCTCACACGTCAGCTTAGACGTAATTGCACCTGTCGAAATTGGAGGGGGGTGGGGGGGGGGCATTTCTCTGTCCCTCTGACCTCCTGCCTGTCTCCAAGTCTGTCTTCTCAGTGTGTGCGTGTGTGTGGACAAATTTGGAACTGTAGAGGCTTGAGTAGCGGCCATCTGTGAATTTTTAAAAGCATTTGGCCAGGTTGTGTGTATCGGTCCGCTTGTCAACAAGAACTGACCCAAATCTGTTATAGTTTCCCAGCACAGCGCCGACCTCGCGGTTGTTGGCCAGGCCAAACGCACTGCTGAGAGCAGGAAAGACACACATTCTGCATATGGATGCACATGCACACACGTGCGCACTAGAAATCTACCACCCACAGCCCAAGCCTGACTTCTTTCAATAAGAGACGAGAATATTAATATTTTTTGAATGTGGGAGTAAATCACTTGTGTATAGACATAATTTGATGTTATAGACTGTAGAATTATTAAAAGGTAATACACACATACAGCAAGTTTCGGCATTTTGTCAGAAAATGTGCATCCACAGACAATGACTCTACTGTTCCTTGCTTATAAAATGACTTTTACTGTATGTTGCATACTTGATCTATTTTCTACCTTTCCTGCTGATTTGATGACTTGATCTGATGAAATGATGTCTTTTAAGAGCTGAGCTGTCACCTCACAGTCCATTCCATCCTCATCCATCCTCCATCTCATACACACAAACCTCGTCTGTCACTGACTGCCGTTGTCTCAGCAGTAGTCTAGGGCACCAGGGTCAAACTCACCGAGGGCACGGTAAGCCTAATAAACTGTGCAGAGCCACAAGAGCTCATGATCACCAATACACCGTACCATGGCAGGCCCATAAAGACTACTCACCTCAAACATCTCTGTTGTGTCTTGTGTGAAGGTAATATAAGGGTTATTCACATAAATAACTCAATATTGGGCTTTGTTGAAAAAGGTTCTACGGTATAATATTTTAAACAGAATTTATACAGTAGCAGCAAACCACTATAATATAGCAGAAAACAACTATAAAAAATGGCAGCTATAAGTATTTTCTATGTACAGATAGAGTGGAGTAATGTGGTCCTGAGCAAGGAATTACATACATACTTACACCGAGCTTTTGCGCTTTGTTTTCATAGCCAGTCCGGCTGTGCATGCATGTTAGTGCATGAGTGTGTGTGTGTGTGGCCAACAAATCATTTGTATTGGTCTGAGATGCTGGTGCCTAGTGCGACATCTAGTGGTTGACAAAATCATACACACAACCTTTAATAGCCAACTTGGATATGATCGTATAGCTAGAAAGTGTTTGATTTGAACATACACGGTAGCAGGCCAAAATACATCTGCGGTATATCTCCATCTATCATTCAACAGCTATTAATTTATGTTTGATCTCACCAATGACAAATCACCTCTTGTTGGTTTATGCAAATATATAAAACAACCCATTGGAACTGGGCAGTCAAGCATTTAAAAATAAACGGTAATTTTAACTGGTCATGAAAAATGCAATCCGTGCATCCCTAATGTAGAACCACATCAAACTCATGCACTAAACCAACTGCGCCCTCCAAAAGGCCTTTCATTTCCCCCCACAGTGTCTGGATGAAAGTGTGAACAACTTTACCGTGGCAGTGCAAATTATTATAGCACACTGAGGTGTTGAGGAGTATGCGTCCGGTGGTGCCAGGCCACCGTCTGCCTGGCCAAGGGGAGGCATGGACAGCTGTTGTTTCATTTCTAACCACCTGCTGCCAAGCCTAGTCCACCTGGCCTGGGAACATCCATCACAGTCTAAAGCATTAGCCTATAGCATTCATCAGCACCCACCTGATCTGCATCCACTGAGTGGGTCCACTGCTAGTCACTGCTCCAACAATGCCACATTGCTAATGGGACTGGATGGGCAACAAAACAAACAGACCTGGCCAGCACTGGACATTTATTAATGCAGACAACTTACTCAGAATGCCAAGAGGGAGCATTACTCGGTAGCTGTACTCTGCCCGGTCTAACAATTAAAAGGTTTGTTTTTTTAATGTGTTTTGCTGTGGAGTGGCATTCTTTCATTCTGGTGTTATTCTATTCTCGATAAGTAGGCTATTCCTGGGAGATGCAGAAATAATCCCAATGGTCTAAACCGTCAGTCGTCAGGGACCAGGGTTTATCTGTGCAGGATCCCTGCTGGGACATAGCAGCTAATTGTAATTCTGCCAGAGCAGCAATGGGGAATATCTATATTAACTTTTTAGAAATGTTGGCTCCACCGAGAGTGTTTATCTATTCATTACCAAGAATTCTCTCCAAAAATGGAACAACCCTCTGTGAGGTGTAATTAAGTTGAACATCATGTTGTTGCTTGATATATCAATGGGATATTGTAGTTATTCATCAGCACTAATAATGAACGGGACAGGACTTTCTCCATCACCTCAGGAACGTGTGGAGATGAGGCGTCCCACTATGTGTCTATAGAGGCCTGAGGCTACGGAGCAGAGAGCAGACGAAATAATTCTAACATGGCCTGGACACACACCGTCACACTCAAAGTCATCATGTTCCAAGGGTAAATTGTGTGTGTGTGTGTGTGTGTGTGTGTGTGTGTGTGTGTGTGTGTGTGTGGGTAAATTATATCACACACCCAAACACACACACACACCTTAGCGCCTACAGCGCTTTTCTGAATGCTCAAATCCGCTTTACAGAAAGAACGTAAAGGTAAAACAAACTAATAGTCACAAAACTATAATACAATATATAGCAACATAGAAGGCCCTGTCGCCCCAATATTAATATCATATCACGAAAAATTTAATATATCTGTTACAATTTTATATCACAGTATTCACAGTATTCTAGATAAGATCATTTATGTTGCTATATCTTCAGACCTTACAGATAAGGGCCTCTCTGTTTTGGGTTAGTGTTATTCCCTTTCCCATGATCTCTGCTCTTCACCTCTCCTAATTTTCTGCTTACGTTTTGTACATTGTATATGCTATTTCAGTTTGACTACTGTACTATGCATACTGCAGCTGGATATTGATGTTATAGTCTCCACTGATGAATACCGCTCAACTTGAAAAGCACACAATACACTGAAATGTATGGTACAGTACTGAATGTCCCAGCCAGACTCAAGTGGTCATTAAAGGAACGGCAGACATTGGATTAATTTCTCAGCACCAGAAGTTCCCACTTGTGTAGAACTGAAGACTCTTGTCCATAGACAATAATAATAATAAATAATAATAATAATAACAACAACACATTTTATTTAGGACGCCTTCCAAAGTACTCAAGGTCATCTTACGTACATTGCAAATAGGCAACTACAGAGATAAAAAACATTTGGCTGAGACGTACTGTATACTATAGTAATAAACATTTGACCAAGGCAGGTATATAACTATACAAAATAAATATAACTATACAAAATAAAATAAGGGCAAGGGAGTCAAGTGAGAGTGGAACAGATGGTTACATTAGTAATTTTGAAGATATGTGTTTTGAGTTTAGCGAATGAGGTGACTGTGGTAGTGTGCATGTCGTATATGTCCCAGAGTCTGGGGGCTGAGCAGCTCAAGGTACGAGCCCTCATGGTGGAGCCGTAAGTTGAGTATGCAAAGCAATATATGCAAAGCAAGGCTTAATGACATCTATTATTGACGTTGAGGCGTGAATTGACTTTTAGGCTGTTTCTTGTGCTGGTGCTGTCAACTGGCACATGGCAGAATTAATGCATGGGTAATCCCTATAAGAACCTGTTTCGGGGGAAAAGTTAGCTCTTGGCTTTGTGATGGACACTTCCTACATTGACACCATGTGCAGCAAGTGGACAGTTTCTGAATGTTTCTGTTATAAAAGTTATTAAACGTTCATGACCAGTTCATTGCATCTTTATAACCATGTATATATAAATACATATTATAAAGTATGTAGCATACATAGTCATATACACAGATATTTATGGCCACCATTTTTTTGCACTGAAAGGTCACTTTAACCAACACCGAATTTCTTTAACTCAAATCCTGCTAGAGAGTCATTCAAAATAGAACAATCTGTAATTCATGTCCTGAGGTTTTCTGCCACTGTGAAAAGCTATACCAGTTCTCACAATGTCAGCTTCTGGGTGATGTTACAACGTGCTTTTAAGGTTCTGCTATAATAGGCCGCACTGAATCAAGCATCCTGCCTAGAAGGCTTTAGAACAATCTTCTCCTTTGAAGGCCTTTCAGGACACAGCTGAAAGTCTCCTTTGTGGTTTTACTAGCTGCTCAGGTGTTACTTCAAAACAGGGCATTCTGGGGGTACAATATGTAGGATAGTCACATACACAAAGGGGTGCACATGCGCGTGCGCGCGCACACACACACACACATACATAATTTGACAGCAGATCAGGTCAACAGCTCCAGAGACGGGTGCTAATCTCCATAGATTTAGCGTGTCAGAACAATTGCTTTTGTCACCCTGGACAGCCAGCGCACAACACTGATTATAGCATGCCAAGAATGAGAGAGACAGAGGATTTAGATGTCCTTTTACATACTGTACACGTACAGTATGTGTCGGCGTGCGACCGCAACTAATTGGCACAATGACGTCTAGTGTACATCTGACTTCAAGCTTTGGCTGAAGGTCGGTGTGGATTGGATGAATCACCATTTAGCCTGCGCTGGTCCTATTCTCTAAAGAGAAATGACACCTCACTTCTTATTGTACGACCATGGCTTACATCTTCAGGTAAACAAACTACACATTCTCACTCATGTTCTCCCCTCATAAAAGGCCACGCCTGCCCGGTGGAAGCAATACCGACGGATCCCTTGTTTACAGTCAAGACCCAAGACACAACTGTCTATGTACTAAGATAGCCCTCTAAATGGAGAACAGCAGTCAAATAACTACAGTATCCGTGTGGAATGAGCCCTCATTAAATTCAATGTCAAATAAAGTTAAAGACTCAAACATGAACCCATATGCAGAAACAGACAACCAGAACACACACACACACACACAAACACATATCCCTCACAGTCACTGACACTGTTAATGTACAGTGCAGTAGTGCAACGAGTAGAAGAGCTGAGGACTACTGTATAACTACAGTATGTAGTTCTATGGCCTTGACAAATGCCCCCCGCACCCCCTCCGTCTCCACAGCAGTCACAGACCACCAGCTGTCCACGGTGCCACTAAACACCCCGAGAACTGATAATCCCTGACTTAATTTCAGGCTCCTCTCGGAGAGCCTGTTGATAATTGAATTGAAGCGGGCACACGCATAGCGGTCATTGAGGGACCTCGTGACCTGAGGCGATCATCTGTGACAGAGAGACGAGACACAGGGAGAGCGAGGGGGAGTTTCTCTTGCGTGCGTCAGTGCATCCGATGTCTTTCCAATCCCTTTGGCAAAGTTAGCATACATGAACAAACACAGCCAGGACACAGTGTCCTACGACCCTGTACAGCACTGGCGAAAAGTGTGGTGTACCTGAAAGAGGCTCCCTGTCAATTACTCTTACTCAAACAAACAAACACGCACACGGTGTCCACAAGATATCACAGCGTCTCTTGGCTGAAACGTGGCCAGGTAAATTACATACCTCAAAACATGCCTGAAAGCACTGGCTTCTTTCAAAAAGTAACTGGGCCACCATCCAGAGGTCCATATAAAAAGGGGTTAAAAAAAGTAGCACATGGAAATAGAGGAGGCCAAGATGAGGGCTCATGTAAGAGTTCACTCTAGCTTAGATACTGTAAAGGAGGGTGGCGCGACTCCAGCTAGTGACTGGTTGAATTTACTATCCGTATTGAGGCTATGGACTGTTTTGTTACACATTGTAAGTTGGTAAAGGGACATGTGCCATCTGCTCCTCCACCCACAGCAATTCAAGGCTACCCCTCACCCTACAACCGCATGCATAGTTGTGTTTCAAAACATAAACAGTGAATTTTGGCAGAGGAGTACAGTACCTTTAATTGTTTACAACACTACCAGAATTTCTGGCACGTGTCCCGCTAGCAAAAAGGCTAAAACCGGCTATATATTAGCTGTAGGCTATTTATGTGACTGTTTATGAGATTTAGCTTACAGCTCCAGGTGAAGTCTCCATACTAACTCCCATTCACGTCTTTGCGCATGTTGCAGTTGTCTTGTCCGAATTCTGTACAGGGGTTGTGCAGAATAGCCTACCGCTTGTTTTTAAATCAATTCGGCAACAACAGCGGCTGGGGCATGCGCAAAGGAACGCAACCAAGAAGAAATCATTTACATGGTAGGATTCTTCTTTCATTCAGGTTATTCTACCCCTCTGTGTTGTACACAGTGAGTTTTCAGAGTTTTCACACTCATATTGCAGTTTGTTGGAAAACTGTGCAGACGTTCCACAACTCCAACAGACTAACACTAACCAACACTAACCGATCAATCAGTTGGCGTTGGTTGTATTTGGTTTGTCTGGGCCGATTGACGAGTGCAGGTAAGGAGAGACCTGCAACATGTACACACACTGACAATGTTAAGCATGTTTTCTGAGTGTTTTGCTATTTTTAGACTAGTTTATTAGTCTAAGATTAAAATGTTGTTTAAACGACTGGGAAACTAGTCGCTAGGAACATCCCTAGCTGTAATTAGGCTTGGCATTAGGGCTGGGCGATATGGACAAAACGTAATATCTCTATATTTTAGGCTGAATGGCGATATACGACACGATATACATCACGACATGTATTTGGGTTAAGTGTAAGCCAAATACATGTGAGATGTCACAATTATGCCTTTATTTATAAGTATCTGATTTAAAAGAAAAAAAGTGCAAATGGTTCCTCTGCCTGTTTACTAACAGTTTATATACGTTTGTGTAAAAAAAAAAAAAAAAAAAGATTCCGTTTGTGAGATAGCGAGAGAAATGAATCTCATGCAGACATCTTTAAAAAAAAGTGACAATTTAAATACTCATAACATGCCACGAGTATATTCGCTGTATCGCCCACCTTGGCATTAATTTCTTGTGCTGTGCTGTACTGTACGTTATGTTTCTAATAGTAGTATTATATAGAAATGGTCCCTCATTATTCAGAGTAAGAATTATGACTATAAGCATGGAATGCTTAATTATGACTATAAGCATGGAATGCTTTAGTTATTAAAGAGGTGATCAGCATGTTGGCCTGGAGGTTGAACAGTAGAGCACAAAAAGAGAAATTATCTAGCACACAAATCTGTCTGTGATAATGATGATTACAACATCTGAGAGTTCACGTGGAGTTCATTGTACAAGAAGCATCTTAAAGATAATGGTAAATTAAAGCTCTATCCATCCATCCATCCATCTTCTCCCGCTTATCCGGAGTCGGGTCGCGGGGGCAGCAGCTTCAGCAAGGGACCC
>JAODTR010012066.1:0-28182 GCA_025399935.1 Amblyopsis rosae | reverse complement strand
AAGCCAATCAAACTTGTGGGAGGTGCTTCAGAAAGCGTGGGGTGAAATTTCTTCAGATTACCTCAACAAATTGACAGATAGAATGCCAACGGTCTGCAAGGCTGCAATTGCTGCAAATGGAGGATTCTTTGACGAAAGCAAAGTATGTATATGTTATACATAACTTATCACATGGAGCCCGTGCTGTAATAGTTCAACAATTAATGTTAATGTTAAGTGGAAGGGCTTGAGAATGGCGAGCATGCACTTTGCAGTATGTTGCAGAGTGCTGAGGAGAAAACCATGGCCAACATGCGGCCATGTCATGACATCCTACTAGAAAATCCTCACCACTAATTTAGGGATGCTAGTGGATTTTCCCAAACCTGACCAGTCTTGAGATGAAGTCTACCAGAGGTGAGGGAGAATTGGGCCACATTGCTTCTATTGAAATGCCGGAATACATATGAATTCTAAGCAAAATTATGACTATTTGTCTATGCAAAGAGCAATAAAATTTTTGTATTGATTATTATTGTTGTATGTAGTGTTAGCCCTTCACAGTAGTGTTTCAATCTGTGTTTTTCACTAGAAGCAGGACAGCAGTGAAGACAACCAGCTGTGTGTCTGCGGGACAGTAGAAACACCTACGGTCATGAATGATTTAGTCTGAATGCAAACACACTGACATGCAAACATGTTTTTTCTGTTGAATTTCAGATTAGCCTGTCTTCTCCCAGCGGAGAGAGCCTGCGTTGGCCTACATGAAAGCACTGGTGCTGGGTGACGTGGAACGCAGCAACCAATTTAGAAGGCAACCACACGCATGACTTGTGGCTATGCAAACACAGGGTCTTCACAAAGAATCAACACACCATGAAACACAGCGTGGCCAGCAGATGAGCTTACACTGCGTGTGTGTGTGTTTACATGGGTCCATCTCGTTTCACTTGGCGCTAATGATGAAACGGACATATCGCTACAAAGACCCTCTGTGAGCACAGAATATCAAGCACAGCCCCAGCAATGCACGCACACACACACAGAGCTCAGATTCATTACATTAGCAAACTACAAATATTTATCAACTCAACATGACCTCTATGGTTTGAGGGGAAAGGTTTATTCATTGCGCACACACACAGACACACACACACACACTTATAGAACAAGAAAAAGCCAATGTCAGCAATCTGTGTATTATTCTACACTAATTAGCCATTTATTTCCTGGTGGGAGAGGGAACATTCCACCTTACCAAAAGCAAAGAGCCAAAGCGTTATCCCCTCTGCCCTGACACATTACACTTACTTCCCATCATGACAAATAGTCTAAGACGTCACTCTGTGAACATGGCACGGAAAGCTCCACTCCCTCTGTGCAGGGCTGATAAGACAGATACCACTGAGTTTACAGTGAACAGCAACCCTTCATCTACACACTGAAGGTCCTCTAACCCAATATTAACATTGTTCTAGTTGTGTGGTCGGTTGTGTGGCCCAAAGGGACCAGAACGGCCTGGACTCATTTTGAAATAAGTCCGACATGTCATTTAGCCAAGATTTACACAAGATCCCTTGAGAACATAGACAGACTTGGCTTCAGGTGTGTATAAAAATGTGTATCCTTCTGCACAAAAAATATAATCCTTTTAAACTCACAATACTGTTTTTTTAATATTTATTTTAGAACAATGTGTTTTCCATGGGCATTCGATGGGGAAGAGGATTAGGTCTGCAGTACCAGCTTTGGCCACTATACTGTACCAGTTAGGATGCAAGCCTTATTCTGTCGTGGGGGCTTACCCCCACGGTTGTTTAGCTAAAGGCCTCTGGCACTAGGTCACAATGCTCACAGAACCCCAAATGAGGAATTCCACACACAAATTGTGTAGTACCTTTAAAGAAGTGTAATTTATGCAGGGATATATAGCTTCTATCATAGTCCCATGACTGCTGCTGAACCTAATGCTTATTACGGCTATTTATGAAATAGCATTTTAGTAACATTTTAGACAATCACCATTCACCATGATATACTACCTAGCTTGCTGTAATGAACGGACTCTATTGTCTTTCATTTTTTCAGAAAAACTATTGTTTTTATAAAGCTAATTCAATGTCTAATAATATTTCTAATTATCATGGAATGCATATTTTTAAAACAAATGTGTTAACTTAAATACTGATATTGAAATCATTTTGCAATATAAAGCATTTTCCAAATATATTCAACAGTCAGTTGACTTTGTAATTTTGACAGAAATCTGGAAGTCCATTAAACAGACCTTGTACAAACATGTCAGAAACGGATTACCAAAACCTTTAGATAGTTACAGCCAACCAGAATGACAACCCAAAAATGCATTGGCGGATTTGCAAGGATTAAAGATGAAGTTGATAATTGCTGCTAGCAGTTACAAACAAACATACAAAAATAATGTATAAGCCCAACAAGGGTTTAGTGTACAAAATGTACACTTAAACCAAATACTCAGCCAATAACTTTACAAATTCTTATAACACTGGATTGCCTAATTTTATGGTCAGAAGGAAATAATTTAGTAGCTTCTTGTTCCCCTTGTGGAAAATCTGACCGTGTCTCTTGGATGCGAGTCTAACACGTTCAGTGTTAGAGTTATTCTGAAAGGTACTTCTGGGATTTGGAGGGAAAACGAGGAGGGGAGCGGAATTCATATTAATGCAATAATCGTACACCATCCCTGTTTACTCAGATGGTTTTCCTCATGTTTAAAAGGAGAGATCAAAAGGGCACATCAATTACCAATTGTCGATATGTTTTACTGTTGTGCTCGCTCTCCAAATGGTAGAATAACTCAACTCTATGGCCCCAGTGGGACTCTGGACAAACATGTGAAATGGTGAACAACAGAGGCCAAACACTCCCTCTGAGCCTATAGTGCTACTTGTCCAGCTGACACTCCGTATACAGCAGGGTGCTGCACCAGACATCTCTGCTGTACAGAGCTGATTCACTGGACTTCTCAGCACATGCTAGCACACATCACCATGGCTCAGCGAACTAAATACCACCCAGACATTCATTGTAACAGAGTATTGTCACTGTGCAACCTCATTTCAAGCCCCTGTGAGCACCATTGCTGAATAGTCCACTCTTCTGAGCCAATAGTTAACTTAAGGTTAATGACAGCTATTAATCAAACTATTTCATATTAAAGATTTGTTTTAATACTAGTTTAAGTGTGATAGACCCACTTGACTCCCTGAGCACAAGATCTTATGCACACAACATAACCGCCACAACATGAAAACACTAGCAGTTAGCCACAGCACAGCATTGAGGTCTGCTGCAATTTAAAGACACCGCACCACACATAGTAGGAGCCGGCTGTGTTTGTGACAATGTTATGTTCACTGCCTGTCCAGTGCTCATACAGGGATGTCTGACATATGTTGCTACGAAGACACGGCTCAGGAAATGTTTTTTAACAGATAGGAGGTGGGTTCTGAGTATGGCTGGATGTGTATACATGTCCAAAATGTTACAGTGTGGAGCAATCAGCAATCATGTGACACTTCCTCACTCAATAGACAGACAAATAGGCAGGTAGTAATGGCCTCCAATTATTTACTCCTGTTAAAACAAACGTTTCTCAGGGGCTTTGAGCGTGAAACAGCATTTCAAACATTTGAAAATGGTATGACGACAATGTTGACACTGAGGCGTTTAGATCCCTTAAGGCCAACAGATGTTTTGTGTTCATTTGATTACATCTCTACTCATGTTCAAGTTGGGTGGAGCTATGCTACAACGGTCAGAAAACAATCTACAGTATACGCAAACAAACCAATCATGCTGCCAGGTATCCCGCCCTAATACTTAGCAGTCAGAGATATGTCAATCAAGTGTTGTCTGGACACACCCACACAGTCATGAGTAGTGTCATCAGCCACCAGTTGGTGCTGAGTGATTTCAAGACCATATAGATGACCGTTACGGTACTAATTAGAAATATAGAAGACACAGGTAAAGTAGTCATTTTCATATATTTGTATATATATATTCATATATTACACATTTAATACAGGCACAATGAGAAATCATAAAATGAAGACAAAAGTGGCTGAGATATCTGTAAAAATTTACATTTCATGTGAATCATTTACACAATTTTAAAATGTAATAACATACAAAGAAAAAGGAAGTGAAAGTGACCCCAAAAAGCCTCAATTATCTTTTATCGTTTGTAGGCAAGAACCAGCTCGCTTACATTGAGTACAAGTACGTTACAACTCTGTACTATTTCTGCAAAAGGGCTTGTTTGACCAGAAAACACAAGAATCATTTTGTTTGCTGACAAAGGACACACACAATTCTAATTTGACATGTTAAATTCCCACAAAAATGGGTCACTACAATTGTAGGATTTCATTTAAACTCCTCCAGAGGAAGAATTTGGCTAGTTAAAGTACAAGGTGAGATATACAATTAAACCTCTGGAGATACATCTGAAGTGGAATGCTCCATTAACCAGATGTGGAGCCTCCATTAAAAGCATAATATAACCAAAAATAAAAATGTAATAGATTATTTAGAGTAAGCCTTGTATTAACCATGCTTACCAGATATCAAGCAGTTTATCCGATATGCTACATCATCAGCAATCAATAAAGACAAACATCAAATGAGATACAAAGACCTCATTAGACGTTAGGTTTGCCTGCATGTTTGACAACAACATAAAGGACATACGCAACCTAAAGTGTATGATCAGTTCAACAGGCTGTTGGATGACAACATGACTTCAGTCACAGTAATTTCATGTCACAGTGCAGGCTATCAATCAAATGTACATCTTTTGGTGAACTAAACTGTTATCAGTGATGGTAGTGAAGTGTGGAGCCGGTGCAGGTGGACATGATTCTACCAGTGGTATTACAATATAGTGCTCACTCTGGTAAACAGACCGTAACAACAACCAAATATGGCAGTATTGTTCCAAACTGACATCTAATCAAAGATTAACACTTAATTATTGAGTGTTTTTTTAATTTGTTATAATATATTTATTATTATTTGGCATATACTGCTTTCCACTACAGACTGTGAGTGTGTGTGGAATAACGGTGTTAAAGAAAGAAAATAAAGAAAAAAGGTAGTTATAAAAGGTTCAATGAGAAGCTACATTATTAAGATCATTAATGATATCTGGAAGACAGGTGAGTTGTATCAATTGGAGACATTTTCCCTTCAACATCCAAAATAAAATGCATACAAAAAACTGGCATGAGGCTTGTGCTGTTTCTAGAGTGTACTGTGTACAAAATGATTAAAGAAAAGTTAGATTTAGGCACATCTCTCCATTAACAAGGCAGTGTTGTGAACATTTTGGAAACACTAACATTAGAAAAAGCTTATGATGGATCCTTCTTTCAGATGTATTAGATAAAAACTATATATTATCCTATTTGTAAAGTGTCTCACATCTGAAATATTATGTTTAATGCACATTATTGTTGTAAGCCATTTTTCTTATTATCAAAAAGAAATTAATAGCTTAATGATTCAAAACACCCTCAAATAAAATAGAAATGTACATTTAAAAAGAAAAAAAGAAATTAAGTATAAAAACCTTAATATACCATTTATAGGTTATTGTGGAAAAGCCCCATAGATAGATTGAAAAAAATGCTGACACTTTTAGTGCCCATTCATCCACAGTATAAGGAGGCACTGAGGTCAGATTTAGATTTTTTTGCATTTGATCTGAATAGCACTTGAAAAGTATGCCAATACTGTATGAAATCAAGCTGGCGCCGCAAGTGTGTGAGAGGGCTCTTTTTGTTTAGGACAGATTCTAATTTCATTGCACATGATCAACAAACAGCGGTTGTTTAGAAGAAAAGAAGAGACTAAGTCATTTACACACAAGGTGTTGAGTTGTGTTGCAGCACGTAGACATCAGTGTTGATATTTACAGCGGAGAATGACAGAGACTAACAACAAAGTGTTAAGGCTTCCCTTCTGTGTCTCCTTACTCACAGAATATTTCCCTTTTCTATCCCACATAGCAAAAGATCCAAAGGGGCATATTATGGCCAGAAAGATAGGTAGCACCCCCCCCCCTCACCCCCCAATTAATTTGAATGATTTCCTATAATATAGATTTGTATCTAATCCATAAATCTTACTTTACAAAAGTGAATTGATCAGAAAGCATTTCACTTTCTCATATTTATACATTTCCTGAAAACCCTTCTTCATTTTTATTTTGTTCTAAACAGTGTTAAGTACTGTGAGATTCCTGCATCTCAGATAATTAAACATGTCCTGCACATTACACCTTATCTTTCAAGCGTGAATTTGATCTTGGGAATCCAGGTGGTGGGCCAACTCAGCAATCTGCCATGTAGCGCCCTGGAAAAGGAAAACACGGGCCAAAAGTCATCATCTGCTACTAGAATTAACATCCTTAGGACAAGATTCACCAAGATAACTGAAACTAGTTTTCATATTAACTTCATTGAGTTTCAGCAAACCTTTTCATTTTTAGTATTGATATTCAGTATATGTATATAGCTTACTTGTACACCGCGTTCCAAATTATTATGCAAATTTGAATTAAGTGTCATAAACATTAAATATTTAGTTTTTCAACCAAACTCATGGATGGTATTGTGTACGGGCTTTTTGGATCTTTGAAATCAATCTCAGATACCTGTGATAGTTTGCCAGGTGAGCCCAATTAAAGGAAAATTACTTAAGAAGGATGTTCCACATTATTAAGCAGGCCACAGGTTTCAAGCAATATGGGAAAGATCTCTCTGCTGCAGAAAAGTGTCAAATAGTGCAATGCCTTGGACAAGGTATGAAACATTAGATATTTCACAAAAACTTATGCGTGATCATCGTACTGTAAAGAGATTTGTGGCTGATTCAGAGCACAGACGGGTTCGTCCAGATAAAGGCATAATGAGGAAGGTCACTGCCAGACAAATTAATCAGATTAAGAGAGCAGCTGCTAAACTGCCATTACAAAGTAGCAAAAGTATTTGAAGCTGCTGGTGCCTCTGGAGTCCCGCGAAACTCAAGGTGTAGGGTCCTCCAGAGGCTTGCAGTTGTGCATAAAACTATTCGGGCACCCCTAACCAATGCTAAGATGACTAATTTTCAATTAGTCTTCATGGGGAATCATTGGGAGAGCTGGTAGACCCCTTTAGGATCCCTGAAGGTGTGAAAATGACCTCGGCAAAGTATACAGAGTTTCTGACTGACCACTTTCTTCCAGGGTACAAAAAGAAGAACCGTGCCTTCCGTAGCAAAATCATCTTCATGCATGACAATGCACCATCTCATAATGTGAATTTGCTATGGGCATAAAAACGGCTGCTATGGGCATAAAAAGGAGATAAATTTATGGTGTGGCCCCCATCCTCCCCTGACCTAAACCCTATTGAGAACCTTCGGAGCATCCTCAAGCAAAAGATACATGAGGGTGAAAGGCTATTCTGACATCCTGTAAAGAAATTCATGCAGAAATTCAAGCAGAAATGCAAGAACTGTGAAGGTGATATCATAGAAGGGGTCCTATGTTAACATGTAACTTGCCCTGTTAAGTTGTGTTTGATTGAAATAGCTTTTGATTTCAGTAAAATATGACCTAATTGCTGCAAGTTCAACAAATTACCCTTTCCAGTTCTTTACAACCTATAAAATGTTTTGCAACTCTGTTGTGCACAATAATTAGATAAAAAAAAATGTTATACTGTTTTCATTGGGTGGTTTGTTCAATGAAATTCGACTTCTACCCTAACGGCTGATGACTTGAAAATTATACCGACTGTCATTTGCATCGACTATTTAGGAAAATCTGAGTAAAATAAAATGTGCATAATAATTTGGAACGCGCTGTATAGTAAGGCAATCTCGCATCACATATTTAGGAATAAAAACACTATTCTGCACAGCTACAGTGGTTCAGCATTGGAGCAGCCTCAACCAATAATTTGTATCGCTCCATCTAGCTTGACCACCTGGTTGGAACTACATTTATAAACAAACGCTTGACTTCAACATCATGGCACTTATCCTCCCCCACTAGTCGTCGATTGTTTCGCCATCCAGATTGGCTGAGCAAACACTATAGCGAACCGGACTTCCAGACAATTATCTCAGCCAAAGCGTGGGCTGAGAGCAATAGTCGGGCACAGCTAGGCTAATTCTCCCTGCTATGTCAACAGAGTGACAATGCCACTGTGAAGTGAGCCTCATGCCGTACCTGTGGCAAACCTCTTCTTGCTGAGTGACAGTCTGTAGCCAGTGCCCTGCAGCTCCATGTCCACTCCAGACAGCGTGCTTCCCTCGCTCAGGAACTGCACGGCCAGCGTGCTGGGTGTTGACGGGCCACTCGACAGGTCAAGCTTTGCCCTTAGAGAGCCAGCACCTAAAGTAACACGCACACAGGCGCACTATAGCTACAATCCAGAATGCATTACTTAAAAGAAGTGCAACATGGGGATGAATATGGGACTATAGGATATACCAGAGGTGCGCTGGTCAACATAGTGAACGTTTGCGAACATATTCAATATATTCATATTGATTTCACTGCGAACATTTGAGAACATAAGAAAGCGGTCTGAGGAGGAGATTCTCAGTAAATACCCATTGACACTAGGGTTGGGCGATGTCTACTAGATTGGCATCGGACGAGGTCTACAGTGAAACATTGTGATGGACGATGCCATCAAAGGGGGGTGGCCAGCACGCGTTATACATTTTTCCTTAGCCTCATTTATTAAACTTAGACTAGAAATGATTGACCATCTATAAAATTGTAGTGAATCATAAATAACCATGTATAGGCCTACCTTACTCACCGTGTTTCCTTCCTTACCTTTCCTCCGTAAACACTATGCGTAGGCCAGGACTAGTCAACGTAGTGTGTAAAAACGTAGTGTGTAAAAACCACCTTACCTACTTCCAGTTTATAACCTACAGCCACTTCTGAAGTGGTGTGCATGATTTGTGCTCATAATTCGTGCAAAAGATGGACAGACGACTATGGCCAGTGAACAACCAACCATATCATGGTAGGCGACAGCAAAGTGAGTGAGCACGAGCAGCAGTAAACTATTTTGTCGTTTCATTTTGCCGTTAGCATTGCGTTAGCATAATGCATTGATTGCACTGCCAGACTAAGAGAGGTGTGTGATAGATGTACATTACACAGATTGACAGCCAGGGCACGAGTGTATCTGCATCTGCGCGCGTTAGAGAGGGGAAGAGAAGTAAAGGTGATCCTGATCACAGCAATTCAGCGAGCCTTTAACGGAAAGAATATTACACAGCGTTTCAGTAGATATTTATAACTTTTACCTTTTTTTTGTGCTTTATCACGTTGCCTGCAAAACATCAAGATGTCTGTCAGCCATCGGCAATGGACGATGGCATTGTCTATCGGCCCAACCCTAATTGATGCGGTACGAAGGGTGACCGTTTAAATCGAATCATTTTGGAATGTTACACAAACCGTTCAAAGCAAAAGCGTTCGCCACCAACACTTGCTGATTCTGAACGCACCTCAGTACATGCATACTTCCTTCCCACATATCACCTACTGTTACTACCATTTAACATGAGCTTATAGATGTACCTTCATTCTCAGACTTCTCTGACACGTCGCTCAGCTTCCAGAGAAGTTTATTCTGCTCTGAATTCCTAAAAGGGATAATATTAAATTAAATCGTTTTAGAACAGGCTCTTGTTTCTACGAACACAAAGATCTCCATTACGTCCCACTGTGAAAACCAAGCGGTTTCCACGGTTGCCCATCCACTAAAGCTAGACCCCACATGCCACCGGACCACAACTATCTCTCCTCCTCACCAGACAGCGTTGGGGAGGGCCTGCATGGTGGTGACCCCTCCGTCCACGGGAACAAGGACCTGCACGTTGCTCAGTGGCCCGGGCGCGGCCATGGCGTCTGGGTTGTAGCGGTAGTCCAGCCGTAGGTCTGTGGTGCTGGGGCTGCACTTCCAGTACACCGTCAGGTTCAGGGGCGTGGACTGGATGCCGTTAGACAACACCTGCACACGGTGGGGGGGCTTAGCATTACGCTCCAGGGTGGAGAACACATGGATGGACATAGGCCTGGGGACTGTGGCCATGGCAACACACAGTTGCCATGTTGCTGTACAACACCTAAATGCTTGGTGTTATTTGTCTCAGCAACAGCGCTTTAGTTCACACCAGAGCCATGTAGGTCTTCTCTGGTTCACAATGAACAATTACCTCGGTTACCTCGGTCCTGGCTGGGCCAATTTCAGAGACGAGAGTGCGTGTTCACCCACCTGGTATTTGAGGATATCAACATTATGGTAGGAAGCTGAAGGATTCTGCTCCGAGGCTTTTCTGAGGTAGGACGTCAGCGCTTGCATATTGAACCAGAAGTCCTTGGAATTTGAGTCACTTTGTGAAGAGTCACTGGATGAAAACAACACACACACACACATTGCTCTTCTTGGCTTTGCACGTAAAGTTCCAATAACTTGGAATGAATATCACTGTTTTAACCAATCAGCTACTAAACCATGAATCCCATGCGATTCAATTAGTGAAGCCATGTGATCTTGAAATAACAGAGGAACCAGATTGAGAACAAAATGATCACAGACCATAGATGCTAACAACCTAGACTCAACACAAATGTATGTAGAAACAAAACATATTCATAGAATTGATGATTTAATGTTTTGCCGATAATGAAAGACTGGTTATATTAAAAATGACAGGAGTTAAATAATGTAGGTTCAACAAACAGGGAAGCATGGTGTGGCAGTGCAATAGTGGTTATAAACGGTGACATCTTTTAGATGAGAGATGTGCCCGTTGTTGAAAACCTGACTGCTGAAGATCAGTGGAAAATATTTCCATGGCAGCATAATGATAGGTTTATGCCTGAATGATAATTTAATTTCCCCTTACTGACGTAGTCTATGCTTCCTTGATTCTAAATCTTTATTTCTCCTATGAATGTAGACAACAGTTTCAGTTGACCAGAAGTCAGGCACGCTCCTTTTAACCATCTCTTTATTAAGATCCTCAACCACCACATACACAGGACTGCAAACTGTGCGAGAAAAGACAATCTAATACCCTGAGGAAGACAACGTGACACAACGTAGGTTTTTTTTTAATTAAACTTCTTGCATCTGAGCTCTAGAGTGTGCAGCTTCCTTTAATTTTCCTTGTCGTTTACCAGCCTGCACCTCTCTACACAAGGTGTGCATTTTCAGTTTTGTGATACCACAGACAATCTAAAACATTGAAAACATACCTTTGCAAACATCTCTGAAAATACTCTGAGAACCTCTGCCGTAGGCCTTACCTGTATAATAGCTGCTGGTTAGGCAGGATCTGCTCCAGGTTGCTGGTGTTTCTCAGCTTGAAAGTCAAAACGGCAGGGGCAGGGTTGTTTGTGAACACTTTGATGATGCCCATTGGAAAGGACAAGGTCATGTCCCCTGTGATCTTGACAATGCACCTGTGTGGCAAGACACTGTCAAGAAGACATCTACTGCATATGGCTACATTTACTAACATGGCTGCATTCTAGACGTCTTACTAATCTCTTCTAAAAGGAAGTGGAGTATATTGTCATTGGAGCCCTAATAGGGCTATCAAGGCCTTGAAAATCGACAAGGATTTAACCCCCAAACACCATTTAGGGAAATGTCTTGGCAAGCCACTCAAAAATGAGGAATCCCCATTTCTCCTGGAGTGCAATAGCTGCCGAGGGGGCAATTGATCAACAAAAGAATATTCTAGAAGGTCTGACAGTTCTGGGCTCGCACTAAGACTGCGGACTAGCTTCCAGTGTAAATAGACCTCTGCACTCACAACCGTCACTCTAGTCTAGATTAAGTAAGGCTTCAGTTAGCAAAACAGGCTTGGGCCTTTACAGGGTCATACTGTGTTGGCATGGCATGGAGGCAGACCCCAGTCCTGCCTCATGTCTACAATGCATTGCTTATGAAATGTTCCATTTGCTAAGCCCTGCAAAAATAAGTCTTCTGCACAGCAGCAATTTAAGAGCAGTTAACCAATAAAGGGGTGTATGTTTCTCTGCCCCAGACTATAATCTGCCCCATGTGGGTTATCCACTCTGATAGAATGGTGTCAGCCCAACACAAATCTAAAACATTCCCCCCCCACCAACACACACACACACACACACAATGAAGAACCATAACAGATTCCCCATAAGTGATTGGCAGTATGTGTTAAATGCTAACTAACATGTATATGTATGTGTGTATGTGCGTGCGTGCGTAGCAGCTCATGCGAGACTCACTTGGCGGGGTCAGCTCCTTTGAAGTATGCATTAACAGACTCTGTGAAGGCCACAGCGATGGGCAAATGATCCTGGGATGCCAGGGTGATAGGGCTGGGCCCACGGGACGTCCCTGAGGAGGAAGACCAGGATGTTAACGTTGTTGTGGTTGCATGAAGAGGTTATGGCGGTATTAGCAGGGAAACCGGCCATGCATAGACACACAAACCAATACAAATGCATTATTATTTTGCATTCCACTCATGCCTTCATACATAATTTACATCACATACATCATCGTTAATGCATGCATGCTGTTGTAGACCAGGAGCGCTCTAGAACCTTCCAAGAAAGGGTGAGCTACCAGTACACAGGTTCTTCACAGAATTAAGATTAGCGTGACCTCACAGTCAATTAATTACAGTGTGAATGTGCTTATCAAGACATAGTAGCATTACTTTAGGAACAAATGGGATTTGCCCATGTGAGATGCATAGAGGATTATGCTGACAAAATGGGAGACAAACTCATCTATCCAGACTGCAGTTAGTTAACAGTTAAACACAGCAGTCTCCAGGTTCAAGCCTACCTGCTGGTGTTTCACACCGCTTCTCAAAGGGAGGCAGCTTGGCAATGAATACATCGTCCTCTTTACCAGCCAAAGCACATCCACACCACAAGGAGATGAACCAAAAACCCACACAAATGAATGAGAGGGCATGCGATGATCGACAGGAGAATCCCCATGTTTACCAAAACCATCATGAAAAGGAGTTTAGGAGTTTGAGTCTACACTTGACAGATGACGTCAGATATATGTCCGTAAAAGAAGAAAGTCTTTGACATAATCTAGAATAATGCCTTATGTCTAGTTACGGCAGCCCAACTGGTCAAAATTAGGACAACAATCTCAGTGTAATGTAGAGCGATGATGCAATGGATGATTGTCACCGTTTGTCTCGCATTAATCAGCTCTGTTTAGACTTAAACTCATTGTGTTAATGCGAGCGCAACATTACGACAGTCTCACAGTGAAGTGCCCAGCGTCGACATGGCTACATGGAGTCACAGACAGACAGACAGACAGACAGACTCACTTTGTCGAAGCAGAGAGACAAAATGAGGAGAAGGAGAGAGGAACAGTTCTGGCTCAGGAGAGGATAGGGACGAAAAGTAAAGGCGCTCGGCTCCTGCCAATGGAGCGATGAAGAAACAGAAGTGGGGGGGGGGGGGGGAACAAAAAGAGAAAGGTCAGCAGAGAGACACGTCAAGTAAAAGGTGGATCTACGGGAGAAGAACGTGGAAGGAAAAGGGACCGCCTCGGTGATGGCGGGCAGAGTGAATGGGTGTCGCGGTGGAGCCGTCCTTACCAACGGTTGGGGTGTTGCTGGCGCTGACCGAGGCATTGGAGGACAGCGATGAAGAGCTCTCTGCCCGGGCCAGTGGAGCTGCAGGAGGGGGGCTGGCGCTGGAGGTCTTGGGGGGGCTGAACGGCCGCACCTGATTGGTTGATTGACCTTCTGTCACTACCGATTGACATGTGCATTCTATAGAAGGGGAGGGTTCTGTCAGTACTCACTATCTCGTTGATCCCTGTGAGTTTACCGGTGGGCAGTTTGGGTCTGGAGGCCGGGCGTGGTGGTGGGACCAGAGCGCCGGCTGTCAGGGGTGTGGTGGGTCGGATGGGGGCTGGCACTGTCGGGAGGGGAAAAGGGCACTAGAGGTGAGCGCTCAGACAGAAGGGAATGGTGACACATGCAGGCAAGATACAGTGGACTCTACCACAGGGGTCACCACAACAGGATGCAAAACTGTCAATCATGCAGCAAGGCCGCAATGGCCTTCCACAAAAACACAAATCAACATTGAAGAAAAAAAAAAGTATAATATTAGGGAACGGAACAAAGAATGTAAACGCTTTTAAGTGTTTTTTTTTATCTCAGTGCATTGAGTTCACATTTCAAAACACAACACAAGTGAGCCAAACAAGTAAAAACTGGTTACGGTAACAAAACACCCTAACTCGGGCAGAAAGCAACCAAACCCAACCAAAAAACAAACAAATGTCCACAGCAACAGCAGCGGCAGTGTTACCAGTGGGTGTTGCCACGGCCTTCTCCTCAGTAAGCACAGTGAAAACATCAGAGATGCAGGGTTCACCGGCTTCTCTCATTCCAGCCGCGCCCACCAGAGCATTGTAAGGGTCGGCCGAGTCGTCCGAGAAGAAGCGTATGGACCTGGCCGCCGTAGAGGGGGGCCTGGGGCTCTCCTTTACTGCCGAGCCAAGGCGCCGCGGCTGGCCCAAGCTATCGTTGAAGGCTATCCACTGGCTCTGGGACCAGGACGCGCTGGAGAAGGCATCTATGCTCTTTGGAGCTCTGCCAGGGTCCAGACTCTTGAGCGGGTCGGGGCTCTGCGCTGGCAGGGTGATGGGGGCACTGTGGGCACGGGCGGGCATGGGTTTGAGGGCTTGGAGAGCGCTATCCGGTGAGGCCCAGGGCGATGAGTTGGACGAGGAGAAAGAAGAGACGTCTTTGGGTGGCTGGGGCTCAGCCAGGGCAAGCGAGCCCTCCATGTGTGGAGGCATTTCAGCTGGAACGGGGAGGGGGTGTTTGGCAGAGCAGGTCAAAGGCAAAGCACAGTAAAGACACCTATGAGACAGCGCGACTGGAGGATTCACAGTAGAGCACAGGGTAGCTACATCAACACACTTCTGAAGGCTGTGACACTCCATCAGCGATGTCATTTGAAGCCCATATCATACACTTTTGCAATACCTTTTGTTGAAGCTATACCGGTACAACATTTCAAAGAACAAACTTGAACTTTGTTCATGGAGGTTTAACGTAAATGGGAGTCCAAACATTTGGATCATTTATGAGATTTCAAATATCCTGCCTTGTGTGGTAATGTTAGTTCAAAAGCAGACAAGACTATATTGGTAGTCTGTTTGGATTAACAATACTGAATGGGTCCTAGATGTTTTACCTGGTGCCTCTAGCAGAGCGTCATTCACCAGAGGAAATGGAGATGGAGGGAGTGAGAGGAAAACAGAGGCAAGATCTGCTAAGGGTATGTAAAGATAACAGGAAAACCAATAAAATAAAAAGACAAAACAACATACAGTATAGCAAACAACAACAAAAATGAAAAAGATACAAATAAATACAAAATACAGGTAGAAAAATAACAACAATACATGAATAAACAGAATAATAACAACAACAGGAAAAACAACAGACCACTGCCGTGTGTTAGCAGCTAATCCATCCTATACCTATGTACACTGAGATACTTAAAAGACTTAATTCTAACACCGGCTCCTAATCCGGGCAGTTTACGATGCTCTTGACTTGTAAGATGAGACCTTTGACCGTAACAAGATACTGTTTGACAACATACATGTCAGAGGACAGTATAGCTGGCCCTCTGACCCTGACTAGGTGCCAATTAACTGTGGATTATGTTTAGCCTAGGCAATGGGTCAGTGCCAACATCACTGTTAAAACACTAGTGTCACTCTCAGCAATGAGAATCACTTCTTCCCCTGTGGGTCACATAGACATCTTAACACAAGAACCATTTGCCCACATGCAAACACTAAGAAAACATTGAAAAAGTAGAACACATTCTCACAACTACTGACCTTTGAAAAAGGTTAAACGCACATTAAACTAAAGGCAAGACTCTTCCGTGACATATACAGTTCATTTCAATTAAGAAAATTAGAAGTCACCGTATTTGGGGTTATTGTTGATCATTTTTTAACATGCTGAGGTGTGAAATGTACTCAAATTATTATAAACTTGGACATACTGAGATAGAAATAGAATGCAGTTCTCTTCCCCTAAAGTTAAGTATTCGGTTGACTAGAGAGGTCATAGTCTCCATCTGGGACAGTGTAAGTGAAAATTCCTCCAACCGAGTATATAGATTAAAACAACAGAAGTGAAGAGGCTGGGAACTGGGATTCAACAAAAGTAGAACTGAATGGCGTGAATATAGCAAATAGAAAACAATGGAGCCATGCTGTACCTTTAAATCAGGTCTGGGAAGAAAAGCTGCCAAAGATTACAAGTAAAAGTAGAAATGTACCCATTTTATGGGAGACATGTTTAATGGTAAGGGTATTTCATGTATGTTTTAGAAAACTTGACCAAAGTAAAGATATTGCCGTCTTTAACTCATACGTACCGTTTTCCAGCACTTCAAAAGACAACTTAATTCCCAACACAGTATAGGATATAATGATATTTATATCATTTATATTTATATCATAATTGTGAGATAAAAGCGCAATTTTAGAGTGCATGGGAATTAGTCATTTGCTTTAGCTACATAGTCCATTTTGTTTCTGTAGCATGTATGGTTTATTTCAAATATAAAGGGAACCAATGGCAAAATAAACAGAATGATGGATACAATCATTACAGATTCACAACATCAGGGTAGTGTCTCCTCAGTTTACAGTACAGTACTCTTGTTGTCAAACCAAAGAGGTGACGGACAGATCCACAATCAATAGCAGGACATGAAGGTTACCTGCTGTGGAGGACACAGAGGAACATGCTACTGTGGGGCTTAACGGGTCCAGCGACAGTAGATCATTACTGCTTAGTCTCCTGGAGGGGGTAAAGGACACACAGGAACACACAGCAATATGGTAAACAAAAAGAATTGTTGCAAGTACACGGATGTTTGCTTCTCTTCCATGTGCTGCAAATGTTTCCTGTTATACTTACTCGTTGCAGGGAGGGGGCATTCTGGTCTTTGCCAGCAGTTCATCACCTAGGGTGACAGTCATAATAGCGATGACAGAAAGCCTTATTCGTCAAAAGGTTACAACAAGCACACTAGTAGTTTCAAATCATATAGTATCATATAGATATAGATGAGGTGTAAAGGCCCCTGTTCGCCCACACACGTTATTTGGCTGATTAGACTTCTCAGGTTGGAGAGAGAGAGAGAGAGAGAGAGAGCTATGCTGCAAGCTTTTTGATGTCAGCTAACAACATGTGCTCAAAATAACCAATCAGAAACACCTGTGTGGATGTACAGAGCCTTTAGTTTAGAGTAAGCACCATCAACATGGACATTTACACTGTATTTTTGTATATGTTTTTCATACAATGTCAAACTATTAAGAATAACACCCACATATTGGGTGTGTTGCGTTAACACCCCAAGTTAGTTAAGGAACTCTTTACAACAGGGGACACAGCTGTTTGACAACCATATTGAATTGTATTGAATGATTTCCTAATTTTCTGCCCCCATTCTAAAGTGTTACTATGGAAAATGTACGTAATAAAGAGAAGCATTATTTCACCTGCTAATACCAGTTTTAAACACTGCCCACATCAATACACTTAGTTGTGTGTTAGCAGATGTTAGCTTGCTGACCACAATAGCCCTGGGAAACTGTTGCATGGTTTACAGGTTGAATCTTGACTAGCAAATATACTCACCGGGTACCTGAGAGCTTAAAGAAGACACTCTTGTGACCCCTAAGCGTACATAAAGTATACATCTATCATCGATATTACCATGTATATTTATGGATACATACACACTGACTGTATATTAGAACTCATAACTTTAGTTTACCTTACTGACACTATGCACATATTCTTATTTTAGTTTGTAACAATATCTATTGGTACCTGGGTACATAGAAAACTGTCTTTGGGAAATGGTTATACATTATAGTAGGAATCATTTATAAAATAGTTTTTTCTGTTTTTTGTTTCTTTTTCTTGTGTATATGTGTATTGTTCCCAATGAGCAATATTTTACTAATATGTTTTATGTTGTGTATTTCCCCTGGGGAGGAAACATTATTGATCTATCTATATACACTAGATATTTATAATAATTTACATAACATGTTCAGCTACTATAAAAATGCAAAAGTAATTACCTCTAATGGTTGTTGTATAAGTTCTCAAACCACATAAAAAAAAGACTTGAGGATGGCATCTAATTATGTATTCATGGATTACTGTACTGTAGGTTTCATACTGTACTGTAAGTGAAATGCTTCAAGAAAATGGGCTCATATAAAGTGGCATACTCTAGAACACTAAAAATGGTGCCAGCTACCCAGGAAAGTAAAATAATTTCTGACATACAGAATATAAACAGGTAATTAAACAATTAATCTTATTTATAGCTTAGAATTAACCCAGCCCTCAAATAACAGATATTATTGAAAATAACTCTTACATAGTGCTCCTTGGAATATGTTGGTTTTGGCTGGGTTTGTGAATTTTCCTTTTTTAAAAGACAACTTCTTCTGGGCCAAGAAAAATGTAGCTGAGAGGTTGTAGGGACAACCCCCTTTATATCTATCCAGCATCACACATTTATAGCACAAAGGGGTCAGAGAAAATACTCACTGGACTGGTTCCTTCGAATCTGACCCTTAAAAAGAAAAACAAAAACACAGCAGTCATTAATTACAGTATCCACAGAGCTTGTTAAATTTTAACTGTGCTCCTTAAAGCTCAGATAACAGATAAAACAAACTGACCTACTGTACTGTATATAGAGTACAATTTCAGTACACAAAAAAAAAAGACTTTTCAAAAGTGCTTGTTTCAAAATTTGCAAACGTTTGTTTAAAAGTTTTGATAGTTAATCATTTTGACAAGGGTGACACTTCAACTGACAATACAAATACACAGTAGATTACATAACGATCACTAAAAAAAACATGAGTCAAACTGACGGATGAAAAAAGGAGTGAAAACTACATTACCAACTATTCCCAGTAGTGGAGAGAATTTTCTATTTCACAGTTAAAAAAGGAGCGTAAATCATAGGATTACTCTCTTCTCTCACACATACCAGACATTAAACCTAGGGTGAAACATTCAGCTGCACAAGGCCAATATGATGATCAATCAGGGATAACGGAGTGTACCCTCAACACCTCTGCTAACGTCCAGCACGGAGGAAGACAGGGACGTATATCTGCCTTGTCATACTCCCTTAACACACAAGATATGCACTCGTGGGCCACCAACCCAATGGAAACTTACTGCATCAATTTCAGTAAAGAATTTATTCACACAAGCGTAAAGGGGTCGGGGGAGCTGGTGGGGGCCAAAAGAGAAACAAAACGGGCTTAAGGAACATAGCTAAAGCGTTAAACCACCGTAGCGCTGAGAGGCCAGGGTTTAGTCCCACAGGCGCTAAGCGGCAAATGGGTTCAATTACAGCTGTTGCCGGCTGGCCACACACACTCACACAGACACACTGCTATTTCAATAAAGGAACACCGCGGAGGAGAACCAAACAGGAGGACTTGAAATGACAGAAAAATGAGAAGTACGGGGGTAGCGGGGGTAGAATGCTTCACTAATTCACTCCAGATGATGCAATGACGCATCACCTAGGCAACGTGCTTTAACTTCAGAACATTTAGCCTACCTTATCATAAGTAAGCACAAAGAAAAAAAGTGAATTGTCAACAGTGGTTGACATGTAATAATTTTAATTTTAGGGTTACGTTTCCACATTAAACTAAATACATTTCTAATAAACCAGCAATGGCCTTTCACCCCATAAATGTTTGCATACGGTATGTAGAAAATAAAAATATATTTAGTAAAAAAAAGTTATAAAAAAATATAAAAAAGCGCTCATAAATAGCACAAAGTCTGACAAAAAGCGGCAAAATGTTACTACAACACCCTGAAAGACTAACAGCAAAATGCAGACCAAATTACAAACTGAAATAAGAAATTAAGAGTGGCACAGATTTGTGACCAACACAGGCACACAGACTGCACTAATCTTTAAGTTTACAAGGAGGAGTTTTTAAAGAGCAGCAGAGCAAGTCAAAGGTTTAGTGATGTAACAAGAGGAATGAGCTGTTAAATACCACATATTAATGAATGGTTCAGACCAAGAGCATGCATGGTTCAATTTCTCAACATCATTTCCCATTGTATGTAAAGGTGTTCGTGCATGCATTTTCATATTGCAAATACACATTAACAGTTGCTGTAAGCTATTTAGCATTTTAAATAATGCATTACCTTTCTTAGACCTTACACAATCAATTAACAAAATGTTCTATCTATGTATGCTATTCCGCTGTTGCCCCCTAGTGTTGTGGAGGCAGAGCAGCATATATGGTCAGCAACAGAACAGTGTCTAAGCAACCATCTTGACTATTAGCAGCATTGAAGTTATCTCACTGTACCGAGGTAGAGGGCGACAGGATTATGTTTCCAATGGAGGCCTTGAGCTCGTCGATGGTGGCCCGGTTCTGAGGTGTGCCGTTGTTGGGCAGAACCGGCTTAATCTCCACATGGAACTTGCGTGGTTCGTCCTCATCCTCATCCTCACTTGATGTATAGAAGTTATTATCTTTGGCATGTACGCACAGAAGTTAAGTAAAATAGGTGTGCTTCAGGGTGTCACTTATGGTTTGGATAAATTAATTAATTTGCTCAAAATACCAAAATAATGTCTATGAGTTAGTGAAGCTAAGTGAGGGAAATAAAGTAAAAACAAGGATATCACTTTCATTGACTTCTGGTTTAATACAGAAACCTTCTTCATCCACTTGGGGAACACTCTACAATGCAAAAACAAAGAATTAATCAATCTAGAATTGTGACATTCTGCAAATCTTTACCCCAAGAAACTGAGCCTAATTCTATTATATCATTAAATGCCAATTAGCAGTTTCAGAATTAATTGCATGATATTGTTATTTCACTGGCAAGAAATAACACTAGCACTTTGACTAGGCAAATAAAGCAGAATATTAAGCATTAACGTGCAATGTGGGTGATTAAGAATTTACCGCATTTTGGATGTCTATGGCTCCATAGTATCCTGGGGGAGCTCCATTGGCAGTGTTCTGTAACCCCAGACAGAGATATAATACATTATGTAATATATTTTGTCATCTTATTAATCTACACGTTCACCCAAAACTAATAAAAGATAAAATCAACTAACTTTCCACTTTTATATATGTTATGTTTATGCAACACCCAATTTTCCCTGAATAAAACTATTATGCAAGCAAACATTGCATGCATACATATACAGTAGCACAACCAACTAATTGGCTATCCAAGGGAGTGTCCAAGCACAGTAGTATACCAAAACATGTGTGTGGATGGACAGCTGTACTGAAACAAACGTATCCTTTTACATGGGTGAACATGTACAAACCTTTTCTTAACATTAAATATTTGAGTGCAGGAATCATAAAACAAACATTTTCTCTGGCCTGTAAGCATAACTTGTAAAGAGCTGACCAAATGTGCAAAATGTGGACACATTTGGAAAGAAAAGTGATGAATTCTTGGCATGCCTTATTGCATTATAAAAATGAATAACCAAAGACACTTTACGCCTCCTACTGTTTCAACGAAAGATTACACCCAAATTGCAAGGCATTAAATCCCCAGATGTACTCACAGCAGCTTCAACCTCTGTAGACTCCCTGGAAAAGCACGTGTAAAACATGATAACATAAGTTAGTCTTTATATACTTTAAATCTGTTTGATGACATTTTAGCCAGTGTGTAGTGCAGATACATGCAATATGTGTTATTTTGCTATAAACACTCACGTCGAGTCGGAATCCTTGTTGTCTTTCCTACGGCCCGGGATGGCAAATGTTTTCCTCTTTCTGGGTTTGGCACCTTGCAACAACAATTACCAGAAATTATTCAGCAGCTCCTACTTAAGATAATATACACAAATACTTTGTTGGATTTACTGGCTTGTTGGAAATACTGTAGATGATGCGCGTTTTTTATCTTTAAAATGTGTTTTTACCTTCCGTCGCGATGGCTGCATTGCACTCCTCAAACTCAATAGGCCCTTATTGGGGAAAAACAAATTTAAATTCAGATTAACCTGGCACACAAAGGCTCAGTGACTGTACATTACTCACTATACAGCTTCACTCATCACTCAATCACTTTGGCCTGGATGCAGCCAGGTAAGCTACGAAGAGAGAGACATACTCCCAGAGGGCAGACGGGGTCAACAACTGTCAACTGTGTGTGTGTGTGTGTGTGTGTGTGTGTGTGTGTGTGTGTGCGTGCGTGCGTGCGCGTGTTGGTGGCCACCAGGATGACAAACAACCTCCTGAGGACTCAAGACCTACACTTGAGGATGCCACTCTTCCATTCAGAACACACACGGATGGAAGCATGAATTACCATGCTCATAAGCCAATTTGTCTTCCAAATTAAAGCCGTAGAGAGGTAGGCATGTATGAGGGCTAAACCCACACAGGACACGCACACTCACTAACCCTATTACTGTAAGACAAACAAGAGGGCAATTACACGCAGCGCAGAAGAGTTTAGGGCGCGCTGACTAATCTGCTCAATGTCTAGAGAGATGATCTTCTGTCTGGCACGCAGTGTCCAGTGAGGAACACAAAACAAAGCATATAACTTCAGGCATGCATAACAGACACTGTTATGCATTGTATGTTTTTTTAAACGAATTAGAAAAAACCCAGTTTTTCCAATTTAGCAGTGTACACGTTAACAGTCTTATTCAGATGCCTTTACTCTGATACCCCTAAATACAATCAGTTGCAACCAACTGCCTTCAGAAGTCACCTAATTAATAAATAGAGTCCACCTGTGTGTAATCTAATCTCATTTTAAATACAGCTTTTCTGTGAAGGCCTCAGAGGATTGTTAGAGAGAACATTAGTGGACAAACAGCATCATGAAGCCCAACGAACACACCACAAAGGTCAGGCATAATGTGGAAAAGTTAAAAGCAGGGTTTGGTTTAAAAAAAAATATCTCACAGAGCACTGTTCAATCTGACATCTTAACTGCAACCTACCAAGGCATGGCCGTCCACCTAACTGACAGGCCAGGCAAGGAGAGCATTGATCAGAGAAGCAGCCAAGAGGCCCATGGTAACTCTGGAGGAGCTGCAGACTCCACAAATAGGGGGACACGCAGCATACATGTGGAGGAAGGTGCTCTGGTCAGATGACACCAAAATTGAAGTTTTTGGCCTAAATGCAAAACGCTATGTGTGGCAGAAAACTAACACTGCACATCACCACTGTGAAACATGGTGGCGGCAGCATCATTCTGTGGGGATGCTTTTCTTCAGCAGGGACAGGGAAGCTGGTCAGTGTTCACACTCATACGTCAACCTTCTCCCATGAAACTCTTCCCTGACAACAATGACAGATATAACGGGTTACAATTAAGATACATTTAGTAGTAGAGAACAACAACTTATTCGAATTTGACCTGGTAAACACTTTAAGACGAATATTGGAAAAGCCCTAAACTGTACTGGTTTCGGATGGCAACAGTTAACTTCTCCAGGTCCAGAGATGTCTAACAAAATCTGCTCCGGGCTGAAGTAAAACCCTGGCACAGCAGGAACCTCTCTGCGTCACGCAACATGTACGCACGCCGGCTGAACAACAGCGGTCCAAACAGCAGGCACGGCAAGCGCACCTACAGTATATCCGGGCGGACATTAGGAACGGTTTAAAACATCTTGTAAACAGCCGACTTTGTTTACACGGGCCGGAAGATGTTTCTGTTCTCCCTCTCGCTGCCCTATCTGCGAGGGAAGCAAGGCACACATGAGCGTATGTTTTTAAGACCCCCCCCCCCCTCTTTTATTTCACTTTGCTACATATGCTTCACATGGCAGCACTGGAATCACAGAGAGAGAGAGGTGGGGGTTGCTATGGCTTGCGTGTCTGGCCCACAGCCAGCTCAGCTGGATATCAGTATACAGTCCAACCTCCCTCTCCCCCCCGCATTGCAGTATGTCACTTTGGAATCGTTGCTGTGCCATCGCTTATGAACAGTTTGATAAAGAAGAGTTTTCTAACAGTTAACTTCTCCTTTATTTTTTTCCTTTCTTTCATATAGCCTCAATTAATTCTGCTGTCCAAACAAAATGAGGGCCGTCGCTCCTAGGAGCCCCATGTGTGCGTGCAGGGGTCATGCTTGTATACACACACAAACTCAGTGGAGCCCTTTGTGTCCCCAACCTGGGCTAATGCAGCACAAGTGCCATGGATACAGATGCAACTGGATATGTGCCGCAGAGATCGCCATTTAATACACTGGACTGATTTACAAAGTCAAAATAACTTCCGGAAAGATCGAAAGATCAAAAGATGTGTGTGTGTGTGTGTGTATGAACTGGTGGGGGAATAAGCTCAAGGAGTCTAGAGTTTTACCTTGATTGCCGTGGCACGGCAAAGTTTACACAAGAGTCATTGTTGAGTCCTGACCCGCTGAAAAGTGCTGGTTCTGTGTGCTTAGTCTACGGGCAGAGCAAAGCCTTCCGCGTGTCACGTGCTTACTGGAATGCCAAGCCTGCCTACCTTTGCAGCAGATTACTATGATTGAGTGTGACGGCCTTCCCCCACTAGGAGAAACAACAGACCCTCACTCCACCATCAGCAATGACAATATACTGTAGCGTTACATTATTAAAAGGTGTAGTTTGTAATTTTGGCCACAAGGGGGTAAGTGGGAGCAGGTAAACCTCAGATTCACTTCTCAAACAATAACAAGTGTGGCTTCAGGACCGTAGCTCCATGTGATTGAGTGTCAAATCGTTTGTTTACTTGTTTATTTGTCGCCCAAACTGGAGCATTTCTCAGCACGGAATAAAACAGAGTGCCTGTTGTCTTGACTGAATGAGCCGAGCCTGTGGAAGAGGGCCACCTAGTGGGAACGTGGGGTAGGACTGCAGAGGCCTACCTGGTCTCTCCTTCCCCGTGCTTTTGCTCTCTGCCAGCTTCTGTATTAAGCTCTCCACAGACGTGTTCTCCGTGTTCCTCACAAACTCATGATGGACCTGTAGACGTCAAAACAACAACACTCATTCACTCACAGGACGTGTACTTCCCATGAAAGACCCTGTAAAAGGAGAAGAGGCTCATTACGTAGTTCAAAGCTAAGCAAATGTAAGCCGTTAAGGTGTTGCTTTATATCCTCTTGGCCCAGACAGACATTTCTGATGACTCGAACGCTAAAGGACAAACGAGGAACAGAGTCCACAAAAAGGCAGAATGACGTGAACAAAGTGTAGTGCCATGCACGTAATTTCACGACCAGACATTGCACGTTGTGGATGTTAGGAAGTCAGACGTTAGTCAGTTCTCTCCAGGTCTACAGAGGGAAGAAAAGAAAGCAAAACACTGTTTCCACTCTAGCACACAAATTGGCAACTGTGGGCAGCTGACTTAAACAAGAGTGAGCAGGAGGCTTTTTGGAGAGAGAACTCTCCAGAAGGAGAGTTACAGTGTGCCAGTGTGCAACAGAATAATGGACTCTTCTCACAGGTAGGGAACCTTGGTGGAACTAGTAACACCTGTTTAGGATCACATTTAAAGGCAGGTGTCAGTCATTCTTGCCAACTTCCAGCTCAAATCAAAACAGTATCGCTCCACGGCCCTCCGTGGACCGCCTCACACATCGAAATGCATTGTGAAGCAAAGCGTAGTGCTATGGCTTTGTTGATGTGAGCGGTGTTCGCCACTTTGTTTATGTTACTATTTACGGAGCCAGGCTTGTGTAGAAGTAGCCTATATTGTTTGTGTTTTTAAATGGTAAGATAACGAAATGCAAGGAGACATTTGGGTAATTTGACAAAACGTGTATTAGCTTACATTTAGCTTGCAATGGCTGACCATACCTTCAAGTACATGTTGGCCACTTGATTGGACTACCCTGTGCACTGATCTAGCAAACATAATTTCACCATAAAGATACAGTACATTTTACATACAGACGCTTTTACCCAAAGCAACTTACAAACAGTACATCTGTCAATAGTAGAAGAGCTCACACAACCTACACCCTGTTAGAATCATGGCAGCAGCATGTCCACAGCTAACTATGTTAAAACATCACATGTAGTCTAACACCAACCCACTGAGATGTGCACGATCATGGAAGTGCTCTGCTATCGGTGTGTGGCCTCCCCTAAGCTCCCTGTGGTGAGGTGGGGTGCATTAGCCTTGTGTACCCTGGCAGGAGAGGCCAGGGGTGGGGGCAGAGGGGTGCTGTGTGGCCATGGAGAGGCGGAATGCTCAGCACAGCACACAGCATCGGTCAGGTGCTTCAGCTCTGATGTAATTACCGGCACGGTGCACTAGGCCCCCCCCCCCCCTCTAATATGTAGCATGCCAGTGGCAGAGAGGTTCCTGCTGTGCCTGGGCTTTACTTGAGCCCAGAGGAGATCCTGTTAGACAACCCTGCACCTGGAAACAGTAACTGCTGCCTTCCTAAACTGGTACTCGGCTCATTTGAGCTGCCTTTACTTTTTTGTGATGCTTTCTGTTTACATGGTCCTATTGGAATAGGGTAGCAAACACAAAGCATTTGCATTCTCCACTGAATTTATCTTAACTCTCGGACAGGTACATTACTTTAAAGTAATGGTTTCTCTAAGGCGTTATACATCTTGTCTGTCATGCCTGTGGTACTCTGTCTCTTCACACATGTTGCCACTTTCTGTACAAGCTGATGGTGAGGAGACACTGAAGTGATGTTGTGTCGCCATCTATGGACACTGGAACCCAAGCCTGGTTAGACATTCAGTAAAATTGAGCAGTATGTTGTTTAAAGTAAGTTTAAAAAATTGCTCAAGTCTCTAGGTTTCAAGTTTTTACATGTTGACTACAAATGCCTACAGAGATAATAAGCTCCTGGCTGTCGCTGGTTAAGTGTTGAACTCCTAGCATGCCAACTGATGACCACGTCTTCCTAAAAAGCATTGAGGCTTAGGTCAATAAGACACAGATCCACTCACAGGAAAGCGTGTGACGTGTGAGCGTGTGTGCGTGCGTGCTTACCTCCAATAGTTGAAAGTGTGTCACTTCAATAGATTGGGAGTATGACTGAATGATCTCCTTCATGTGGAGAATGTGGTTTTCTTCAATGTCCTGAAATTTCTGTAAAGCACAGAGCAGACTGAGGTTACAGCAATCATTTTAAAATGCATATTCACTGGACTCGTTTAAAACGAACCAAGAAACAGTGGACACTAATTTAATTTGGTTTTATGTATACACACTCCAGAAAAAAGAATATTAGTTAACAAAACACCGCGGACAGAACTTCCTAGTTCCGTCTCTGACATTTCCTGTGCGCGGCCTCTATTTGGGTGGTCTGAAACCGATGGCACTCGCACACAGATCCTTAGCACAAGGTGGCAATTATCTGGGGCGGGCTGTCTACGAGACACACGGAAGGGCTCATCTGCTGGCTCGGAGCACAGCACGCTGGGGAAAACACAACTCCACAAAGCTAGTGTTTATTGCCATCAGATTCCCGGCTGTGGGCTTTTGGGGTAAACCAAGGAGAATGACTATAAATAATCATAAAGTGGAAAATCACAGTGCAGACGGGAAGGAAGAGAGGCTCTCTAACCACAATAAAACAGATAGATAGAGAGAGAGAGACTCTTTCACTCACACACACACACACACGCACACGACTTCGCTCTCCTCATTCACAAAAACAACGGTTAGCATACACACAGTCTACGGGACGCACCCACCCGCAGACAAAGAGAACACACATGCAGCAGTGATGTCACACAGCACCATGTGTGCCCTGTTTATACGGCTGCAGACTGATGTTGGGAAGAAGCAGAGCTGCCGATACAGCCTCCTCCACTCGGGGGTGGGGTTGGGTGGGGGGGCATACAAAGGAACGCTGGCCTAACTGGAACCATTGCTGCTGGTAGGGGCGGGAGGATATGGGGAGCAAATTCTGTTGATCTGATGTTAATTTAAAGTTTATCTAATCAGCCTCTCAGATGGAACCAATCAGGGCTTTCCACAGAGATTCCGTAACAGAGGATTTGGGGGGGGGGGGGGGGGGGGGGGG